>CM031236.1:72848075-73043075 GCA_018340775.1 Taxus wallichiana var. yunnanensis | reverse complement strand
AATTGCTAGTTAATTACAATTGAATTAAAATTGTTTTTTTTTTGTGCAAGAGGGCATGGGTCCATTTGGACGGGGCCAAATGGAACCCATGCCCCAATTAAATTATTTAGGCCTTCATTATGCTAAATCTTACCTCCTTGAATTAATTAAACCCTTGGAAAATTAAATTGACATTTGTCTTCTTGCTAGTCCAATGCCTTAGAGGGAAAATCAATAACCCTTGCCGTAACAACATAACATCTATTGCACAAATATTGCTTAGGATTAAAATATTACCTTTGTATGAAGTTAAGGTCCCAAGTTTTATTATACAACTTATCATAATAGTTTATTGTGTTCTAACAATTGTGGTCGACTTTGACAAGGCCCTTAAATGGTTGTTAAGCGTATTTGAGTGACACTAAATCAATGTTCATGGGGTATAAATTTTTAATCCTGGTTTAAATTGTGATGTTAGAAGCGAGTATTAATTGATCGTTAAGCAATTAACCACATGACATTTAATCAATGTCCTTAACAATAAAATTTCTCCCAAATTTTACGGGGTTACTAGGATAATGAGATAGTTAATTTGGGTCGTAAAATTATAGGCACAACACTTCACACATCATCCATATGACAACTCTTTTACTTCGCATGGCTTATCAAGTGGTACTTCCTAACTTTACAACATGTTAGAGAATCTCTTAGATTAACCATCCAAATAAGAAGATCAGTTGTTGTGTAGATGGAAGAAGTTCAATCATCACACAATTGGAAGATGAAACGACTTCAGAATTAACTTCAATCAGTAACTACCTTCTTGTATTGTAAAGTATAAATATGTAACACATTGAATTACACAAAGGGTTGACATCATTGAGAGATGAAGTAGACAAATTGTGATTATTGGCATGCTTTAGTATCCAAAATTATACATGTGCATATGTATATACACGTCCATTCTAGGTAAATTAGAGAAAGTGTTTCTCCCTCTAATCATAAAATCTTGCTCTCTTAGCCTTGTTGTAACTTTGTACACCTTTGTACTTATTCCCTATTCTCCATTAATGAATAAAAGTTACATTTCATGCAAACAATCTTCCCTTCAATCATTACGTGTTTTGTTTATTACTATAAGTTAACTTGCATGTTGTCCCATGTACACGATCTTGCACTTATTGTAAATTTTAGTGGCGAATATTCATTAACTCACAAATATTTCAGTTTTTGAAATTTTCATTTGGCGAATTTTTAGGTGTAGGGATTATGACTAGGTCGCCTAAATTTTATGGGTTTAAGTTACTTTCAAGGGTTGGGTCGCTAACATTTACACCAATAAACTAACTATTTTAATTCAAATCGACGTTAGCGCAAAATTCAAATTTACAAAATTCACCTTCATATATTCTAATTACAAATTTACAATTCGAATATTAAGTACACATCAAATTTTCTTCGCAATTCCTTTACCGTGCCCGTGTGTGTGTGAATTGACGATCGAGATCGACTGCATATTATAACCCTCCAACATTAAGGTATTTTAACTATTGATATGTTATTCTATCAAAATTGCATATATTATGCTATCGGTTGGTAAAGATACATTCGCTACCAATCGGTAAAGAATTTAAAAAAATTTATAGAAAAGCTTTTTTCCACTAAATGCTATCGATCGCTAGCAAAATGTTACTGCTTAGATAGCATTTTCTTTTACTATCAAGCGGTAGCATTTTCTTTTGCTATCATCCAATGGCATTTTTTTGCTACGACGGACAACATTTTTTTACTACCCAGAAAGTATTTTTTTTTTTTGCGCCACAAAATATTTTTTTCTATCGCTTAAGAGCAAGCAAAAAAATGCTATCGATCAATAGCATTTTTTTGCTACTAGTCATTTTTTTTTATCACCAAGAGTAGTAAAAAAATACTATCGGCTAATAAAAAAAAATACTACCAACTAGTAACATTTTTTTGCTACCGGTCGATAGCATTTTTTTTTGCTTGGTCTCAGTAACATGTTTTTGCTATCGGCATTTTTTTTTGCTACCGCTTCAGAAGCACTAAACGAATAAAAAGAGTGGGATTTTTTTGTATCCATATTTTGCGAGGACAAATTTTTCATTGAGACGATCATTTTAATCGCTAACAACATTTTAAAAGAAATCATTTTTTACTATATAAAATGGTGAAATCAACATTTTTCACAAAAAAACATTTTTAAATTTTTTTATTTAAGCCATATTTTGGCAGGATAGATTTCTTGTCGAGACGGTCATTTTAACTCATGTTGTCAAAAATGGATTTTAGAGAATTGTATATGCTTTCGACCGACAACATATACTTTGTCACCAACAATTGTTATAGATCGACACCATTATCAAATAATTTGCCATACCGATTCAAACCCATTTCCTTCATATTCACCATGATTTCGAAAGTCATTTTCACATATTCACAAGTAATATCTACGAGCTTTTTTAGGGGGTGTCTTAAAATTTTCCTCGCGGCTAGACTTTGTGATGAGGATCATTTCCATTTCGGCATCACCCATTGACATAAGGACCATAACATATTGAGGTTTATATGTTGCCACAAACCAAGCCTCCCAACCAATGCGAGATTAATTTTTAGAATGAATGACATTTTTTAGAGTCGTATAAGTTATTCCAAGATACACTAAAAGGCATATCCAACTTGAGTACTAAGAGATATAATTTAGAAATAATTGAACGTGATTTTTGATAACCAATTAATTATTATGTTAGTATGATGACCAATTCCATTTGACATCACCTATGACATAAAAATCATAATATTATATTTTGAACTAAATTTTTTTGTACCAAATAATAAAAACTATCAATTTTTTGAAAATATTTTTGAATTTATTTAAATGCCAAGTCTACCAACCAATTGAGAGTCGTAGAAGTTATTCCAAAATACACTCGAAAGGCATATCCAACTTGGAGTACTAAGAGATATAATTTAGAAATAATTGAACATGATTTTTGACAACCAATTAATTATTATGTTAGTATGATGGCCAATTCCATAGTAAGATCACCTATGACATAAAAGTTACAATATTATATTTTGAACTAAAATCCTTTCGTACCAAATAATAAAAACTATCTACTTTTGGAAAACATTTAAATGTATATTTATTATAATGGAAGTGAATAGAAAATTATGATATTTACGCTAAAGGTGTTCCCCCTATGGGAAAGGACTTTGCGGACATTCACGGGACTATGTCAAATTTGACGGTTGTGGTGATGGTTTAGCTTTTCTCTGCTATTTTTACAGATTTGCTATTTTTAACAATTTTGCTTTTCCAATTTTGCATGCGGGTTTGCTATTTTTAAGTTTTGTTTTTTTGTTTAAGTTTTGTTTTTTTGTTTTGACATGCAATAGCCTTTAAATATTGGTCACCACGCATCCAACGCTGAATACATTGTCAAGTATTCAATCGGCTTTAATTTGGAGCTCTTCAAAAAGCGTTAGCAAAATCCTCAACAATAGAAGTAGAGTATGTATTTATAGTGTATTTATAGATGAAATTTGTGTGATATGGGACAATTAGTAGAATTTTGTTTTTCATGCATGAATTTATTCGATCCGCTATAATTGTAGTAGACTGGTGTATTTATGGACCTCAAAAGCTGCAAGTTTTTAAAGGAGAGCATATTGAGCTCAGGTTTGGATGTATAGTTATGTACCATGGCATGTACACGTTCTTGTGTTATGGTTATTTGTGGACATTAATTTCAATTTCAAATTCAAATTATCTATGTTACCTCTGTTCATGAATGACTGTAATGCCAGATCTTGAGGTTACAGTGGATACATACATAAAACGTTGGCAGGGATCCCAAGAGTCTAGAGGAGTTATATAAGGCAAAGCGCTAGAAAGCTATATCATTAAACCAAATGTTCCATTCATGATGTCAATGATGGCTTTGATTATCAAACACAAAGGTATTATATGATTTTTATGGCATTTTCAGATATTGATTTCATACAGGTTGGTTGGCTTGGTTTTGGTAGGTGTAAGATATTAATTACGACTTTTAAATCGATGAGGTGAAGTTTGATTGATTTTGAATTTAACAATGTTGTTTTTGGTTTTAGATGTAAAATATTTACAGAAACAATCATGTATCTCCCTGCAAATCATACCCTTTATATTTTGTTTAAATATTATATTATTTTACATAATTGAAAGAAGACTACTGAAATGTTATGTTTAAAAATTGTTTCACAAGAATGACGTGAAGTTGCACATCTTGTCCCTCTTCAGAATTTGTAGTCGAATGGTCTGTAGTAGGAGAGGGGCTCCTATAACATTGTTTTCTGTTCATAGCTAATTTTTAACATTGTTCATTGGGATTTGTAATTCATGTATACGTAGAGATTTCTAGATTCTTTCCAAGAAAGACCAGGTTGCTCTCCATTCATAGATTTCTCTTGACCTTGAGGTGTTTCACAAATATGATTTTTGGAAGCATCCTTCCACTAGGTGGCCTCTTTCTTTTGATTATGTTGCACCACTTGAAAATAGAGTTGTATGGATATGGATACAAATGTGGATACGATGCATTGGTGACAAAATAATCAGGTTTATTTTTTTGTATCTGAGCACGTGGAGAGCTATTTGTCCTACTAAGTATTTCTAAAAGTGGTCATTGCAGTACGTTGACATTACATTGTACACATGCAATTGCTAGTAGTATAATAATTAAGTGTGGTATGTCATATTGGCATGTGTTTAATCATGCTTGTGTTTTGATGTGACACATAAGGACTTTAAAAAGATCAAAAGATTTCTTTTTAAAATTTCATTGTGACCAATAAATCCAAACACTTACACACAACACATCGAGTTATGTCCCCTGGAGGCAATAATTTATTTTAATTGAAAAAAAATGATATAAACTTTATGACAAAACTATGGATGAGCGCATACAAATGAAACACAACCAATTGAGAGACAATTCCAAGAAAATTGCATCAAAATTTTAAGCAATACATGAAACAATCTCTAAAGAAACACCCTTTTAAGCCTGAACTCTGATAAATTAAAATTCTGCAAAATCACTGAAAGTTCTTGAGCTTTGTCTTTTCATATCACAAAATTTGTGGCGCTCGAGACAATTCTGACGCCCACCCATGAAGAATGCAGAGCGCAATATATAATCAATACATTCCATACTTAACTGCGAGGATTCGGTGACAATGGCATTGCTATCAGCAAAATCTTTCTTCCTCCTCCACAATTCCAATCACCCAACTCTGTTTTCCTGCCAAGGAGCCTTCCCACTTCTTCGTTTCAATATCATGCAAACTCAATCACCTTGCCCACATTTTCTTCCTCCATTCTCTCACAGAAATGCACAAGTCTCAGTAGTTCCAACAGGACTTCATCAATGATACTCTTTGCCCTGCCCGGTGATGATGATTACATACCCCCAAGTAATCAAAGAGGCGATGCCACTCCTCCCATTAATGGTGGTAACTGGGGAAGTGAAACCAAAAGAACCCCAATCTTAATGATGATGAATGGGGATGACCCCAAATCAATGAACACAGACCCACAAGATGGTGAATATAGTAGCCCCTCAGAAAATGTTGGCGCAGAGGAAAAGGCTGCTGCTGCTGAGGCACTATATGTTGATGAATGGGGGATAAAGCAGACCCAGATGAGCTCTCGGCACAAACAACGCTCTCTGATGTAGATCCGCCTTCAATGTCGGATGATGATGAATGGGGTGGTACAGGAACTGACCAGATCCCAGATACTACACCTTCAACTTCTGTATCTAGTAAACTTGCAGAGCTTAAACAATGTTTGGTGGACTCTTTCTATGGGACCGAGTATGGACTAAGAGTTAGCAGCCAGGCTAGGGCAGAAATTGTGGAGTTGATTTCCCAGCTTGAAGCTCAGAATCCAACTCCTGCCCCAACTGAAGCACTCACTTTACTTCAGGGCAATTGGATTTTGGTGTAAGTACAGTTCCCCTGCAATTTTTTCAAATTAATTAGACCCGTTCTGAACATCTACATAACATGATGCGTCTGTGTGTGTGTTTACCAACACAAACAGACAAAAACACGTACATATGTGATTTTTTAATGTGAATGTTGTTTTAAAAACTGCAAAGCTTCATTAAAATTGCAGGTAGCATATCACTTGTCGAGGGTTTTGTTCCACAACCACATTAGTATCAATCTATATGCTTCCCTTTATAGAAAATTAGGAGATTTTATCAAATTTGATCGTACTTATTCCAATTCTGCTTTCTTTTATTTGTCTTAGTGAAGTGGTGACACTCAACCCAATTATATGCAACGTCAAGCCTCATCACCACAGGTTTAGAAGCCACAGCCCAGCATAACCTGCATTATTGCAACCGTATTAGTTATTAGAGAGCATGCCCAGTAGGGCTTGAACCGACATCACAATCATGACAATTGCTCCACATTGCTACTAGACTATGGCCCACTTGAGGTCCTTCAATTCTCTGTCAATGAAGAGGGAAATTTGGATTCCATTTTGAAATTTGAATAATTACCTCTAATATCATTTGCCCTCATTTGATATAGAAGAAAATTTCCATCTTGATCTAACTGTGTTGAACATTGCGAGAGAATAGCTATTCCATAATGATTTTCCCAGTATAATATTTGAAGGAGCATAATTGCAAGGGATGCATTCAGAATCCCTAGGTACCATTGTGAGAAATGCACCCTTTATTGTTGTTAAGAGCATTCCCAAGAAGGATGGCTCATCTGTCTTCAGCCATGTTTCTAATTATGCTTGTTACCTGCCTAATCTGATACCAGTCCAATTGATGTCACAAAGCTGCATACCGTGACACTATCAAATGGCATATGTGCAGCAATCATGTCTGAAGTGGAAGTCAATATTGTCGTAATCTGCTTGGATAATACAATAGAGCACATAGATACATTGGTAAATTGCAATATAGTAATAAAATTAGCCAAAGTCCCCATTTTTCCCGAAGATGTATGAGCATACAATCAAGAGACACAAAGAAAAGAAATCCCACTACAATCCCTTCTTACTACAGTTGCAAATACTTATACAAGCTTAGAAGGGCAGAAGTAATAATGTCAAAAATTTCTCAAAGGCTGTCAATAAGATTTTTTTTTTTTTGTTCAACCCAGGGGTATCCCAGTGACCAGACCCGTCTTACCTTGGACTTACTTGCAGCCAAGTTGGGGTTCAGGAATGGGCGAGATGAGGCGAGACTGGTCCCCTGGGGATGCCTGTGAATAAGATTGTTAAATTCAATTTATACAATAAACTGCAGGGTTGACTAAAGCATCTTCAACCGTAGAACATAAGGATACAAATGTAAGTAAAACAGCATAGAAAGATGTAGTGGTGTGCAACTATAAAGTCCCCTTTTCCAATCGAAGACCTTTGGCCCATTTCGTCAACCCGACGGCCAAAGGAAAAATATAAGGGTGACTTAAGTCACAATGAGTTATTACAAAGTGCAAAAAATATTAATAAAGCACTTGTATTAATTTATTTGACTTAATAATAAATTTGTAATCTCTAAATAGGTGCATTGGGTCTAATATTATGTTGTATCCTTTCTAGGGAAAATAGAAAAGAGGCCCATGCTGTGTTTGTCATCCCTAGGCAAAAAATGCGACCTGGACAAAGGAAGGAAAGTGAAGTTTAGAAAAGATAAAAATTATTGCTCTTCCCAAGGAAAGTGCGACTTGGCATGAAGGACCATTAGTTAATGTTTATTTGTCCTAGGAGGAAGTGCGACTTGGTTTGGGCCTATTGTTAGGGTATTTTGGCACTCTTCTTTCATTGGAAGATGAAAAGGTCATTTTGTAATATTTTTCCTATAAAAAGGAGAGGGGCGGCTGGGGTAGAGCACCATTGTAATCATTTATCATTTCTGAATCTGATCTTAAGCCAGGTGCTTTTGTATAAAATATTCTAAGGACGAAACCCTTAGTATATTGCCTCTAGAGGACGAAAACCCTCTTAGAGATTAGGAGGAATTTCTACACTGGATCTTCCATAGAGCTTATAAGAGTTTCAGTATTTTCCAGCAGCAGTTAAGGAGTTTTTGCAATAAAGGATTGAAGAATTCATCGCAGCAGAGTCACTGTATTTTCTGTGTATGAAGCGACCCAGTATGTGGCTGGTTTTCAATGTCTTGGACGCATCTCAGGTCTGAATTTCTTTATTATTAATTGTACTAAATTCTGGGAGTCCAAATAACTGTTTTCCAGTGATTTTGGAAGGTTTTAAAGTGCTGTTCACAGTCATTCAAATCTGCAGATTTCTGCGTACAGTCCCAGCCTGTTTATATGTTCAGAAAGGTCAATTTTTACTTTATAATAAACTGCTAAAGTTCTGCGCTTGTTATGGCAATAATGGATAATGTTGGTAGTGGTTTTATGTGGACTTTCATCATCTAGACTAGTCGCCCTTGATAGAAAACATCTATATTTAATGCTGCACAGTCTTCGACCAGTTTGGGTTAGGTTTTAGGCTGGTTTCTATTCCAAACCCTAAGCGCATTTCTTCCATAAATTCGGATCTGTATTATGTGAATGCTATAAAAGGTCATAAATCTGCTTTTGGTGTCTTAATTGATCTAAATTGCATTGAAGAACAAGCGAGATCCATTTGGGGATCTTTCAGCAACTGCCATGATGATAATGCCAATGTTACAATGCCTAACGGTAATCTGCTTAGTATTAGTAATTGGCACCTTGTTTATCCCTCAAGAATTTTGTAGGTCTGTTGGGATTCATTTTGTCTATCCATTAGAAATTTAATTTGTTTTAGTCATTTATATCTTCTGTTCCTCCTGTTACATCTACTTTTGTTAGATGATGGAGTTTTTGTAGCATTTTTAAATCCTACATACAAGACCAAAGATATAAAGCGGGACATTAGCTATAACTAAGCTCTTACATATTACTTATTAGAGTAGGGAATGTTTTGAACAATAGCTTTTGTGCATAAGTCTATGTAGGCTGTGTCTTGGCCAAGTGCAGCTACCATACTGTGCTTAGAAACTTTTGTGGCCGCAGTTGGTTCCAATGCCTCAGGAAAATGCTTGTCTACCATACAAATCATCTGAAGTGCTACGGTTTTACCATTTCCAAGAAATAGGTTGTTTATAGAATTTTTGTTTTCAGTCTTTGAAGAAAACAGAAAAATCATTATTCACAAGCTGACAAAAATTCAGATTTTCTGTTTGTACAGATTCATATTTTCCTTTTTAAAGGTTTTTGTTCTAGGATTGCAATATTAATAGTAAGTTATAGTTGAGATCTAAGTAGTGGTACTCGACCTAGTTTTTGGCCTCTAGGTGGACATCAACAATGCCTTCACACTAGGCTATTCACAGAAAAGATGATAGGAAAACAGATATTACTTTATCAGTGGAAGAAGCTATAAAGGCTTCCTTGGATGTGTCATGTCAGAATAAATGAGTTCTTAAGAGAGTAAGGAAACAGGATCAGCGAAGAGAATTATTGGCAATGACCTTGAGATTGGAGAAGGAATGTTGGAATATTGTAATCATGAGAAAAACCTTTTTAGGGTAACCTTAATAGGAGCAGAGGCAACCTTTTTAATCTGCATAAACAGTGAAGTAGCATGAGGTCCACATAAATCAAAGGATGGTGGAAAAGATTTCTCATCCCTAACTTTGACTGTTGTAACAAAGTTATTAAGCCAAAGGCTTCGATAGGCAAGTTTTCTTATTTGTCTTCATTAAGCCATATGGGGATTACCAAAAAGTAAATTTGCCACATTGCATTTTCAAGGGCCAGCATTTGACTTGCAGAAAATGACCGAATGAGGATGGGCAGAGGGGGAGCAAAGGAAGAGGGCAGCAAGTCAGAAATAACCACTTGGGACTCAACTGCATTCTACCATATATTTGAGGATTATACCCAGAACGATTACTTCTTGGCCCTCTATAACATACAACAAGGGACTGGCATGTTATTTAAGGAAATTCCCTAATGTGTGATTGATATGTACACTGTCAAATTGAAAGAGTTCATTAGGGGGCATTTCAAGGTTTTGTGACCAGATTTTCTCGAGGCTACCATTCAACAGGTGAAACATAATCAAAGATTGCTAGAAATGGCCTTACAGTACAACCACCCTCAAAAATAATCCAACAACAAAGGGAGAGCTAAGAAGTAATGAAAAAAATGTAATTAGTGTCTTACTTCTACCATTGTGTAGTCAGAAGGAAGATTAGCAAGCCCTGCTACCATTTGTTGATTTACTCTCAAAAGGTTTTTTTATCTGCGAAGACGTTTGGCCCAAGGGACACAAGTGCAAGGCCCTTAGAAGGGTCCACATGATTGAGTTAGTAGATGACGATCATGAGGAGATGGCTAGAAATGATCATGAGCTTGTATAAAAATTAGAGGAAAACACCCATTTGCAGGAACAAGAACAACAAGAAATCCCAACTGTTACTCATGCTGCTGTATGCGGAATCACTCAATGTTAGATCAGGAGGGTAAATAGCAAATTGAAAGGAAGGATGACGATGGTCTTCATCAATTCCAACAACACTCAGAAGTATAGACTTGAAGTGGGTGAGATCCATGGGCTTAAGAGTTGATTGGTTATAAACTTTCCAAGTGTTAGTGGCCAATGACACTATGGCGGATTACGAGTTTTGAGTGAATTTATTTTGTACAATCATTAATTGAGTTCTAATTTGTATATTGTAGCCTTAGCAGGGACAAGTGTCGTCATGCACATATAGTGGTTGAAAATTTTGTGAAAATTTTGATAAGCTGTCCATGAAATTTGAAGAAGTACAATGATTGTTTCAGCTAAAGAATTGCAGGAAAGTGCAAATATGCTGATTTTGATGAAAAGGACATATCATTCTATACATTTCAATTCAACTCTCTGACAGGCTAATGTCAAGGTGAAAAACAAAATCCAACAGAGAAAACAAAGTGTAGTGGCTGATCAATGAGTGTGTAGATGTTTTTCAAGGCCTATGCAACAAATTTACTATAACACTGCAGTAGAGTCACAAAAATAACACAATATACTTTAAATAAGAGCAGAATGTCGAAGCATATGACCAAGCCACTTTGAAGGGGCAAACTTCATGACTTGATAATAAGAATATAATACTCAATACGATGATGTTCTACTAATCCTACCTCCTGTATATACCCTACTTATGCTATGGATATTCCATACACCGAACCTAACAGGCTAACAACAATGCAGAGATATAGCAATTGTCATACAACCAACTCAAGGGTTATGTTACATACATCCTTGTACATGTTGTAGGTTTAAGGCGTAGCATGCTCCCCTCCTTCAAACCAGCATTGTCCTCAATGTTGATCATTTGTGGGTGCTTCTATATGAAATCTTCATCCTCCAATTTTGCATTCTCTCTTGGTAGGTTCTTCCACTCGATGAGATATACTCAGTGATCGCCCTTATCGGCATCCTCTTAAATCAAGTCTAGATAATCTCTTTTGGTTCCAAGATGATTCTTTCTTCTTCAAAAAGCTCGAATACCTTTTTTGGATGGGAGTCTTCTACCCAGAGTGACTGATCCTTTTCTTCTTCTCCTAGTTTGTCGACCTGCCATGCAAAAACTTGATAATGCAGGATATGATTTTCACCTTTGACCAAAATTTGATTGGACGAGTTTAGAATGAGGTTGGCCTCAAATCCAAAAATATGGAGAATAAATCCCCACTTATTTTTGCAAGCTTTCTGGAAATGTATATAAATTAGAATATTTCCAAAAATTGGTCCCTATAAAGTGTATTTATTAAAAAATTGCAATGACTCTCTCCAAAATGATCTCCAAAAGCTGAAAAGTGTATAAAGTGTATTTAATAAATCCCCACTAATTTTTTAAGAGCTTTCTAGAAATGTATATAAATTAGAATATTTCCAAAATTGGTCCCTATAAAGTGTATTTATTAAAAAATTGCAATGGCTCTCT
The DNA here is from genome assembly GCA_018340775.1 of Taxus wallichiana var. yunnanensis. Lineage (NCBI taxonomy): Eukaryota > Viridiplantae > Streptophyta > Pinopsida > Cupressales > Taxaceae > Taxus > Taxus wallichiana. The sequence goes on along the minus strand of CM031236.1, from coordinate 73,031,076 downwards.
CCAAAATGATCTCCAAAAGCTGAAAATTGGATTCTAGCTTCCTTGAATACATAACCAACTTCGTTAAAGAATCAGAGAAAAATTTCCAATGGTTTGCAAGATATAGGCTTTTCTTGAAATTAGGGTCTTAACTTAACTTTTGCCCAAATTAGAGCTCAAATACCACCTGTAATGAAATTAACACATCATTGATGTAGAATCACAACAATGTAACACAATATGATTTAAATAAGAGCAGAATATTGAAACATATGAACAAGCCAATTTGAGAGGGCAACCTCCACAGACTTACAAAATAACAAAATACTAAATATGATGATGTGCTACTAACCCTACCTCCTATATATACCCGACTTATAGATACTCCACAGGCCGAACCTGATACCAATATAAAGATATAGAAACTATCATATGACCAATTTAAGGGTTATGCCAACCACAAATTGGCCACACATCCTAATACATGCCATAGGTTAAGGGCGTAGCAACTGCCACTAGATAGGGGTAAGAACACATCATCGATTTAGAGCCTGCATTAAAGCTAGTGAGAGCCCCTAGTTATAGCCATAAGTATCCTAAGCTATTCAAGGATGAAATTGAGAAAACTAATCCGAGATTTATTCGATATGGGGTATATAATGCCTCATCAGAGTCGTTTGGCATCATAATTGGTGCTGGTAAGGAAGGAGGATGGTTCACTGTGCATTCACATTGACTACTAATTATTAAATCACAGGACCATAAAGAAAGATATCCTATTCCATGAATAAATAAACTACATGCTGAATTTTGTGTTGCAAGTGTTGATACGAGCAGATTACAAAAACGAAATTCTAGGTAGTTGGGTCCTTCACGCCAGGGGACCGATCTTGTTTGATACAACCTCCAGTCTGGCTTGGATACATCCTTGCCAGTTCGGATATGTTTGTACTTAGGCCGGTTGGCAGGTATTTGGGCATATGCAAAATATTTCTAACATCCATTGATAGAATTGTTTTCATCCCTATCGTTTGCTGTTGTCTCTTTAATTCATGAGTTTCTAATAACCTTAATGTCCAACCTATGGCTTAGCAACAACGGCGAGAGGCTGAAACGGGAGCGATTAACAATGTCATATATTGATTTTTGTGGGCATCCCTTCTTGGGGATATTCATCTCTAAACTTGGCTTTCCACATGTTAGCAAAATTAGCAGAGTTGGGAATATAAGAAATCAAGGACACATAGGGCTTTATCTCAAAGGTGCCATGTGTGGAGTGAGGGTATGAGAAATTGTGAGGGTATTATTAAAATAGGATGGGACATATATAGAGTTAAAGGTGCCTAACCATCCAATGCTGGAAGTTATAAACTTTTAAGTATGAAGTATGTAGATGCACAAGTTTAAATCTAAAGGGACATAATTTGTGTGGGTAATATATTGTAGATATTTATATTTTAATGTATTTTAAGACGATACATATTATAAATTTATTAGTGTCATATATATCTTTATGTATGACCGATCATGGAGCAAAATGTTTTTGTACCTGAACTCCATACCCCTGTTATTTAGGCGAAATTAATACAGAGATTGGCCCAATTCTACATGATATACACTCATTTGTATTGTGTATATAAAGATTACAAAGGATGTAGAAGGAAGCTTCTAAGAGAAGAAAGATATACACAAAGATGTGTAAAATATACGAGTTACAATATCCTATGTGACTATATCTCATCAATTAGTTGAATGCCCTCAACATCTATGGTAATTGCAATATGTATTGACGTCAAAGTTCTTAGATTGTTGTTTAGATGTAGCATAGGCTTAAATTTAAGCACATAGTCACCAATAGGCTCATTAGGTCCTTGTCTAAGCTGTGCAAATTGAGCAAAAGAGACCTTTTGACTAATGTTGATGGGAAAATGAGCTAAGGAGCTATTCACTAAAGGATTGAAAGCATGTATGGAACTGATTGGGAGGGTGTAAAATTAGTCTAATGCATGGTCCTTAAGGCTTCCCGGATAATCTAGACATACAACATGGAAATCCTTGACGCGTTGTTGTGGGTCTCCTTGCTGTCATATAATGTGATCTTAGATGCGACAAGCTTGTAGGCAAAGGGTAACTAAGGATCTTAGGAGCTAGCGGATCATGTAAATATATCAAGTGAACTCACAATAAGATGTCTTATTAGATCCTTGTCTTAATTACAATAGTTAAGCTTGATTATCTTGAATTTGTAAGTTATATGCATCTAGACTAGGCTTTGTAGCAACATGTGAAGTAGCATGCATGGCATTGTTCTAAGATAGAATATGCAATAAAGATATCATATTAGGAGTGAGCCTAGGAGGCACAAAGGAAGTTGTATGCTATATAGGAATACCCTAGTGTTACGTAGGGACACATCACCTAGATTTTGGTGACATCCCAAACGTCCCAAACGTTTCTTGGACTTGGAGGGACGTCCCCTATTTTAGATAAAAAATAAAAAAATTTATGATGTTTTTACTTTTAAATAGCTGTTATTTTTACCAAAAAAATTGAATTCTACTCACGAAAGTACCTAAAACACATTGAATACGGTTTAAATCCCTAATTTCATTGAATAAAGTTAAATATTTAAATATTAATTTTTAGATATTAGTTTAATGGCCATCTCCTGCCGTCCCCAAAATATGAGAAATTGTTCGCCCTCCCGAAACCCCATCCTCTTGTCCCCCTATCCATGTCCCCAAGCCTTAGGTAATTGTGGAATACCCATAGAAATCTAAGGAGTAAGTTGTGCTGCCCCCTAATGTAGATGCACGAGTTTAAATCTAAAGGGAAATAATATGCATGGGTAATATATATATATATATATATATATATATAATACGATATATATTGTAAATTTACTAATATTATATATATCTTTTGTATGGCCATACATGGAGCAAATAACTTGTTGTACAACACAGTCTTGAAATGATTAACTCGATTCCAAATTTAATCGCTTTGCAGGCTACCTGAGGGACCAGAATGACCCTTTCCAAAGGGGGCAAGTGTTATTTCCAAAGGGGGCAAGTGTTAGACCATTGACCTTGACATCTACATTCTCCCCGGCCTTGAGGTTTTGCATACCCTTGCTATTTAGGCGAAATTAACACAAAAATTGGCCCGATTCTTCTTATATACACTCATTTGTATTGTGTATATAAAGATTGCAAAGAATGTAGATGGAAGCTTCTATGAGAAGAAAGATATACACAGATATGTGTAAAATATACAAGTTACAATATCCTCGTGTGACTATATCTCATTGATTAGTTGAATGTTGTCAATATCTAAGGTAATCACAATATGCATTGACATCAAAGTTCTTGGATTGTTGTTTAGATGTAGCGATCTCCATGGGTGGAGGCAAAGTAATCAGACTGCATTCAAGTAAACCTGAAGCACTTTGAGAGGGGATTGCGCTAAACACATGAATCGTCTATGTTGAAGAGCGGAAAGGACAATCCAGTTGGTTGGCTTGGATATTATGTTAACTAATGTTGTAGCCTCGTTCTTAGCTTGAAAATGGACATCATTAGCTCTAGCCTTGAAAGATGTTTTAATTTGAAATTTAGCTTTGGTAGGTGTGGGATTGTTGTTCCTGTATTTTAGCTTATTTGTGTAGCAAGGAACTTAGACTCATAGTGCTTAAAAGAATGACAAAGTCCATCAAAAGATTGACGAGTTTGAAACATTTTGGTGTTTGTGATAGGTTGTACAGCAAGCTTTGAGTGAAGATTTCTTATAGTTCATCGTCTTTAATGTGATGTGACCTTTGGGAAAGCGTAGTCTTGAATTTAAGCGCTTAGTAACTAATAGGCTCATTAGGTCCTTGTCTAAGTTGTGCAAATTGAGCAAAAGAGACCTTTTGACTAATGTTGATGTCAAAATGATCTAAGAAGCTATTAGCTAAAGGATTGAAAGCATGTATGGAACCAATTGGGAGGGTGTAAAACTAGTCTAAGGCATAGTCCTCAAGGCTTCTTAGACAGAGTTTCATTAGCAAGCTAACATTACCCATGTAATCTAGACATGCAACATGGAAAACCTTGATGTGTTGTTATGGGTCACCCTTGCCATGATATAATGTGATCTTAGGTGCGACAAGCTTGTAGGAAAAGGGTAACTAAGGATCTCAATAGCGAATGGATTATCCAATATGTCAAGTGAGTTCACAATAAGATTGCCTTATTAGATCCTTGTCTTAATTGTAATATTTTATCTTTATTGCATACTATATCTCAAATCAATGTCATGCATGCTACTCCATATGTTGTTACAAAGCCTAGTTACAATGCATATGCCTTACAAATTCAAGATATACAAGAAGTTGTATTCTATATAGGAATACACATAGAAATGTAAGGAGTGGGTTGCGATGCCCCCATACTAGGTGTGGGTACCACTTTGAAGCCATTGGTGTAAACACGTGAGTATGAACAATAGGAGCATTAGTTTGAGCACCTAGGATGGAATGGGAGCCTCTAAAAGGCAAATCAGGGCCAATCAAAGATGCATTGCGTATCTCCTCGGGTATGGATTCCTTAGCTACCTTAGCCTTTTGATCTCTAGTCACATGTATCATTGCATCAACTTTTATAAGATGTAACCTAAGGTGTTCTCAAATGTCATCTATATTGCATGCATTGGGGTTGGGAGCAAGACCTTTCCGTCTATCACAAACGTGTACATTATTGTCATTATGACTTATATGCATTGTATTGAAAGCATGATCATCATTGACATTTGAATCCACATGTAGATTATTTGTATTTTTGCATCAATAGAAGAACAAGTATGAGTATCGTTAATAACCACCATTTTCTTTTGTAAACAAGCTCGAGATTGAATCAAAGGAATTTGAATACGATCAACAATGTTACCGCTCAATCTAGCACTTTTCCTAACAGGTGTCTTGATCCAACTATCTTAGACGACATAAGATGTAAAACACCAAGAAATCCAGGGTTAATGATACGAACAAATTGGATTTGTTTATGCAATAAGAATAAATCAGAATTCAGTCAAAACCAGACCCTAAAGAGGGGAAAATCGGAAACCTGGGGTTGCATAAATCGATAGTATATGGGTTCATCAAAATGTGTTAAGTTTTTAGGGTTGTAATGCCTAAACAATTAGAACTAGATGTATATTCTAGAAATAGATTAAAGAAAGTCCTAATCAGATCTAAAAAATACACTAAATGTGGAAGTGAGACATTCTAACCAATCGCAAATAAAAATAAAAGTGTACAAGCATGAGTCAAGAAAAGATGCAGCCTGATTTATCTAACTGGGTGGCTAGGCAGAAGAAATAGAAGTTGGGAACAGGCTAAAAATGTCATTAACAAACTTTGAATTTGGCGCTTTGAAACTGTATTTGGGCCAGGTTCAGCAGAATCAGTCAGGGTCTAGTGGCACCCAATTTTGTCTTCTATTGCTCATTTGCAATCTTTGGTCCTTGGTCCCCTGTCTTTGTTCTGCTACAATTTGGCTCTGAAATCTTGTGACAATCTGTGACAATGCTGAGTTGGCTTCTCCTTTGATCATGTTCTGAGTATCAGGGCTCACGTAGTTCTCCCAATAAGATTGAAGTATTTGTGCTTCAACTTGTGTCATATATGCTCAATGCAACTAGGTAAATCAATATGCAATTTAGGATGAACCTTCTTTCAGCAAGAGACACTTAGCAACATGCAACGTTGGCTTGGAAGCGCTTCAGACTTGGAAATCTACTCTTGGACTACTCTTGAGAGATTTAGGATGTGTATAATAAGCCTTTGTAGTGATCTTTAAGGTGTTCAGGTGATGAGAGAGTTCACTGGTGTCTAGTAACGTTTAGGGTCACACACACACACACACACACACACACACACACACACAGATATGAGACTCTTTGTTAGTTTCTCGTGCAAGCCAAGCCAAAAGTCACGCCCAGGCCAAACTAATGAAAGTGCCCAATTTAAAAAATTGACTGTTGCAATGGAGAAAGATAGGTCCAACAGGGTATAGACAGGTTATATACTGAATCTGTCTACTGATGGCCTAACCTGACTTGTAGGTCAAAATACACGGATCTGGAAATGGAGGTGGGTGCAGAGGGTATAATGATTCCCGAGAAAACTAGATCTTGAGTGTGTAAGACTGGCAGATGAGGTGGCCAAAAGGGGATGTGAAAGTAATTGGAATGGGGAATGGTGTGTCAGAAGAGCCAAATATGTGGCATTAGTCCAAATGACTGGGAAGATGCCAAAAATTGACACTGCCAAGTGTCTCGATCACAAATTAGGTAACTACACAATATTATAGTTTGCATTATCTCAGTACACATCAATTAGATGGCCCGAGATTCGGTCCTTGGATCTCAAAGACATATGGTATTGTTTGTTTGATATTAGTATCAAAGAGGTCCATTATGGATGGGATATCATAGAACTGGAGCCTAAACACTAGTGCTCAAGTAATCACTGAGGAAGGGTACCCATTGCATAGATGTGACTGAAAAGTAGGCTTTAGGCTGAAAGATGGACTGGTAAATTCAACCCCCATTATGTGTAAGTTGTAGTCATATCAACTAATTCTTCTCAATAAGTGAAGTGAATTTGGACGAAGTGTCCCAGGAGGTATTCAAATCCATATCATTGATCTTGCTAAGGTTCACCATGAATTGGCAAAGATCACCAAACAAAGACTCTAACCTTGTCTGTGAATACTCCAATGAACAGGCTGTAAGGAGCATGTCATCTGCAAAAAGTAGAATGTTGCAAAAGACAACTATCATCTGCGTGTTTGCCTTCCAGGAAGAATTATTTCAACTTGTCTATATAGATCACAAATACTAAATATTGTTGGAGAGCATGGGCATCCCTGCTTAACCCTAATGGTGCTCCAGGTAAAATCGGAAAGGCACATCCTGCATCAGTCTTGTAAGGTCCCAAAGTAATAGTAATTAGTTAATCTGGAACACCAATGTTATCTAGCCGCCAACAAAGCAGTGTTTGGGAACTGAGTCCACTAAATAGCAATATATCTTTCACAATTTCATCTTAATTTTGAATTATAACACACAGTGAGAATTTGGTCAGCTGTCAGGTGGTATATTCTGAAACTGAGCTAGCCTTTGGCTTGGAATCCATCTCCCTCTAAAAGGTTAGTAACATATCCAGAATAGTGGCATAATGCTTGGCAAAGATACACAGTATGCCTGATCATGATAGTCATATAGTGATTAGGACTAGTTATATTATGTCCTTATGAATAGGACAAATAATGTACTGGGACCAAGCAGGTGAGAAGCCCAAGCAAGCCGCATCATTGAAGAGATCTGCTATCAATGTAGCTATAGGACCTATAACATGCTCTAGAAAGCCTTCTGAAGTACTTTCTCTGCCAGGAACACTGTTAGCAAATAAATTTCAAATAAACCTCTTGATAATATTAGCAGTGTATGAATGGAAAGGATGGGATGGGGGAGTAGTCAAAAGGGTCTACCTCGAGATATTATAAATAGTAGAAGCATGGAAGTCCAACTTAGTATATCAATGTCTACCTGAGTGATTTTCAGAAGAGTGTGCCAAAAGGTCTTAAGAGATGAGTGATGGGAATGATTAAATATTTCCATTTAGACACAAGGAATTCTCGTTTCTTTTGATGAAGAAGATGATTGCTCCCTTGAAATCATCAGGACCAAGGGAATATGTGAACCACAAATGAAGTATATTTAGATTGCTCATCGGAATGAATGAACGAGTTAAATAGCATCCACGAGATCAAGCAGTCTATGGGACCAAGATCCGCAACAAGGTTTTACAAGCCATCATATCCGCTTGACCATTTGCATGGGCTGCCCTATTAGTCTCGCGAAAAGTCCATTCCCTTTTTATGTTGGATCTTCTACTATGAATATTGTTCAGAAAATTCAGTGTTTTGTCTAGCCTCTCTTCCTCAAACAAGGCCATTAGGTTGTATATTCTTAGGGTGTTCTCATACTTGATTTGATGCCATTCTAGGTTATGCACTCCTTGATGTAGTGTCAGTCATTCTCTCTCCATCACTCCCTTGTTGCAAAAAGGCATGTTCTCTTTTCCCACTATTTTTTAGGTGATGTCCACCTGTCGGTTTCACATCTAAGATGATGTGAACTAGTCCTTAACCGAGCCATCAACATTTTCGCCTTCCACTTGATTTTTGCTCCTAAGTAGGCCTTTTCTCCATGGTCCTGAGTTGAGTTATATTCTATGATATAATGTTCTTTCTTCTGCCCAAGTTGCTTTGTCCACATGACCATCCTGAATTTCTCTTCTCACAATTATTTCCTCATTAGTATTTGGACACTCTTGCATGTTAATGTTCCATTCACTCATCCATTATTGCCTGGATCTTCCTCTACGACCATTCTAGGCCACCAATGAGACTCCATGTTTTGTGTCTTCTTTAAATATCTTAATAGCCGAGTCATCATTGAAGCCTCTACAGGAAATTCCCTATTTCAACTAACAGAATCTCATACAGAACTGATGTTTTAATTTTGAGGCTGCTTGTGATTAGGACCTTAGGTGCTTTTGGATTCTCTTTGTTTGTCTCCATTTGAGATCTGACACATTGCTGCTCCAAACTAAACACCCATAGAGGACCAACCAATGTGACAAGATAGCTGAACACGGTTCTCTTGGTTTTCAATCCCATGAGTCTTCATTCTTGCATCTAGTCTGACAGATATTGTATAGATCTTACCTGTCTGGCAACTTCTGTTGAGTAATATGATTTATGGCATGGCATTTGATGGCAGATTTTGGAAATTATTTGGTATCACCATCTGTATCCCAAATCCAAATCATTTGTGACTTTTGTCTCTAATAAATTTCTTGACTGTGAAGAAGATTATCCTGCTGTGAAGTGAGATGTCATTATGCTTCAATTAGGTTTGGCTGCATGCTGTTCTGCAAAACTTTTGTATAGGCATCTATTAACTCTGAATTGATTCTTTAAGCTGAAATATGTTTCCAAAAGGTGGGTTTTTCCATTGCTCTATATGTTTTTGCCAGTTTCAACCTTTAAAAAAATTCTTTATGAAACCCGCAATGCTTTTTCCTCTGTTTCGCCAACCTTCAGCTAGCTTGAAAATGTGTGGATGTTGTAAACATTTTTGTATTTGAATGGGATTCTACTAGGGATGCCTCAACCTAATTCATAATAGCGGAGGCCAATAATATGATATTGTGAAAATAAATATATGGAGTTTTGGTGTTTCGGTTGCAATTAATTAGTCAGATGCTCTTCTACAACTAAGATTTGATCAAATCTTTTGGTGACAAATTGGCTCCCTATCTTTACTTAAACAGGTGAATTTTCCTCGGCAGGATAGACTGTAGACATGATTAAGATCATTGTTAGATATGAAGTCAGAGAACATTTCCCCATGAATTCTGAGAAGCTTGAGCCACCCTTCTTTTCATAAGGATACTGGATGGTTTTAAGATCTCCTACAACCATGGTTTCAATGCCACCTACAACTATTCCTGTTACTGTGGCATGTGTACTTCTTGCAAGATCTCTGGGACAACTCAGCGTCTTCTGCTGGATATGCCACATATCAATTCTTTCGCATCATTTTCAGGGGTAGCATTTTATTCGATCTAGGCATATCTAGAAGTTGAATCATGTGTTTAAACTTTAAAGCAATTTAAAACATGTATCTTGGTAGTCGGTATTCTATTGCCCGTTATGGAAACCAAACTGAGTATAAGCTTGCTGGGGTTGATCATCTGACAATCTTTCAGTGGATGCTGGTGTCAAGTTATTGTATTCATTTCTATTCCTCAGTCAGTGCTATTACAATCTTTCCGGGACATGCAACTGCGGCTCCTATTAAGTTCCATACTGCTGTATCAGTTCCACTTTGACAAAACTTTTGTTCACTACATTCTGTTATTGATCACTCTACTAACATTCAGTAGAATGCGTTGGACACATCCCATATACATAACTATATTTGGATACAACTCGAGTATGGTTGGTAAACATATGTTAACAACTACTACAAAATATGAACTATATTTCACAAAAAATTAAGAAAGAAAAGGGAAAACTCCACAAAAAAACAGAAATGAAAAAACAGATACTTATCTATTACAAAGAGATGGAAAACACCTCTTTTCTCATGTGTACTGTTGAATTTGGTACAAGCTGAACATAAAAACTCTGTATCTTATATTTATACAAGATTAATCTCCTAAACAAAAGTAGTTTTTCCTTTCCCCTCCGACAACCACTTGTAGACACCCCAAAATTACATACATGTTCCCAGTTCACATCCTAGTTCATACCCTCTTACGATTGATTAATCATGCACATTACACCCCTTGGATTAATTAAATTAGTCCACAACACCATCTTAGCTAAGTTAATTAACATTTATTAAATAAATGGTTAATTAATTATCTTGCACATTGTAGCTAACTAAATTAGTTAATTGGGAAAATACACCTATTTTTCTAGTCAATTGCCACTTCACTATTCCAGTTAACTACACTTGAACTTCACTTCCTCATTCCAATCAACTCAACTTGGAATCCACTTCTAGATTCTTAGAAGTGTGGGGGCAATTGGATTGTACATGCAATTCAATCCGGATGTAACTTATGTCATTTCAAATGTCTATTGCCCCTTCAAATCTACAACTTCCAAACCCAGTCTAGTTCCTATTCCCGGGTGATTACAATTATGACCTGGAGCTTAGTCAAACTCTTGCAACCACTTCCAACCACTACTCAACCTCTATAAAAGAGCAAGCTTACCCCTTTATAAATCCTCTTGGATTCTTGCACAATAACTCTGTCAATTTTTCTACCCAATATTTACATATTGGAAGCCATATCCAAGCCAAATCTGCTCGTAGCATTGCATTCGTCCACTTTGAAGAGTCACTTTCAAGAGCATCCACATTCAAGCATCTACAAGATCAAACAAGCTTAAAACACTTCTACGATCTTACTTGAGGTTTGTAAGATTATTACAGAGAAGGTATAATTGTCTTGTTTATTCGTTTATCTTTTGTTTGTCTGTTAATTTTCCTTGTTTATTCATTTATCAATTACCCTTTCACAATATAACTTTGCCTGGGGCACACTTGGATTTCACATTTTAATCCAATACAGATGAAGCTTCAATGAGATCCGACAAGAGCATCTTTTGGAGTATCTAAGCATCACTCCGCTCTTTGGCCCGATCCAATCCTCTTGCGTTCTAAGCTATCACTCAGGGGCATTCATATATGTCTAGTTCTTCAATGTGGAACACATTCAAGTGTCATTAGACGTCGTTATTGTAAATTGTGTTGTATCTGTGCGGTTTGTCAACATTGTGACGATGCTTTTGCTTCTTTCAATATGTTATTTTGTTTTACTTTGTCTACTTGCATGTAGACCAATTGCAGGAAAATTCTTTGCATCTTAGTTCATATATAACTTTGGTGTGGTTCCTTCTTGTTCATATTGGGTTTGTTTGACATGCTTGTTTTGTGCTTTCAGCAACATCATTTATCCATAATAAATCAGGTGTAACAAACACGCCGCTCTTCTTTGCATCAAGTTTTTCTAAAACCATAAAAATCATAAATTAAAAAAAAACAAAAAATCATAACAATTTTTTCGAACAAACATTCACTTATTGTTAGCATATGCAAAGAGAAGAAAGAATACAGAGAAGGCAAACTGCACACTGCTCAAATGAGTCAGGCAGGTCCAATTTATTATAGGAGGTGGTTACAGTTCGGTTGAACAGTTATCAACCGTATCACAACTACATAACAATTTTACATGCTATATAAAGTGTTATATTTTAACACCCCCTCTTAATGACTAAACCGGAAACAATACCAAGTTTGTCCCGAAATTTTACAAATTTCCTAAAGCCCATATGTTTAGTCATTACATCTACAGACTGTGTCATAGGTTGTGCTTCAAAATCAACAGTCCATGGTTGTGTTGTAGTTGTCGAATGGAGAAGAACTGCAAAACAAAAAACTAGTCCCATGAACAAAGAATATCGCAAGTGGTCCACTGGTTCTTTGTTACGTGATTCATGACCCGTGATGAATCACCAATGGGCCGAGTGTCGACCCCATCTCCAAAGCGTTGAAATCATAACCTCGGAGAGGTGGATTGAAAAATCTATTCGAGCTTGTGTAGTCTATTGGAGTCTGTACAAAGACTCAATTATTCTGCAATCGAATTCACCTCGATCACGTCCTTGCTCCACCATGTAATGCTCATCCAACTTTTTCAATAAGAGAAATGTGACCATTTGTGCAGTAGGAGTTAGAACCAACTCCGCAATAGTAGGAGAAATAACCATCTCCGTCTCATCAGTGGGAGAAATAACCATCTCCATCACAAAGAATGGTAGGAGTGAGAACCAACTCCTCCATCTTATCTATTTGCTCATCTATCCCCCTCTGTTGGGAAAGCTCGTTCACAACACAATGAGCAAACTGGTCATGTTGTATTGTCCTTCGAGCAAGTACCTCTGAGTGAGTGGTTGGGCATGCCATCTCACCATGCACCGTCAATGCATCTAAAATAGTGGAGTCTCCATCCACAACCAAGGAAATCCATCCTCCCAAGGTATGTCCTCTCGTACATCCGGGATAGCGGATGTTTCCTCCACAATAGGTGCATGTAGGTTAACTGTATTCAAATCAATAGATCTGTGAGGAATGGCTTCCTCCCAAGGCATTGCAGCCTCCTGCACATCCTGAATGGTGGAGTTGTCCTCCACACGTGCATTCATGTTGATCGCAGCCGGATCAACAAGCCGATACTGACCACCTTCCCCAATACCAAGGGCAATTATCCGTCTCTATTTCACATCAGAGACAACACACTTCTTCCCACATAAATCCACAAAAATATTGGGATTTTCAATCAATTGACAAATAGATAGAAGATTCTTTTGTAAAGAAGGTACATATCTAACATTTCGTACCAACAATTTATGAGCATTATTCAATACAATGCATATATTTCCTATCCCTTTTACTGTAATTGATTCTCCATCAACTAGCACTACTTATTCAAAACAAATATTTGCGATAAATGAAACAGACCAGTCCCTATGACATGAAAAGTGTGTAGACGCACGAGTCAATGATCCAAAGATTGGTACTTTGTCATGCGAGCATGATGTCGTAAGACAATAAAGAGCATGCCCGTCATCCGAATCCGTTCTTCAAAGAATCTGTTGCCACATGTCCCTCATCACATGTCTTCTTGTTTTGTTGCGAAAGATCATACTTCGCTTCCGGCAATCCTTCTTGAGGTGCCCAACCTTATGACAGTAATAACATGTGACCTGATACCGAGTGGAAGACTCACCAAACTGACATTTCCACTTTCCCTTTGACTGAGTGACAAGAGCACTCTCTGAATGGTCACAATTAGATTCTGCTGAAGTTGTCTCCGCTCCTTTTGCAACAAGTAGGAACTCACCTCGTCAAACGTGAGTGTTTGACTTTCAGCCATTAAATGGAGTGCCTCCACAAATGACTCATACGAAGAAGGTAAGATGTTCAGAACCAGAGCTACCATATCATCGTTGTCCACCTTTTTGTTGATGGAAGATAACTAGTCTCGGAGGTCTTTTATCCGAAGTAGGTGCTTGGACAACGATCCGCCTTGTTGTAACTTTACGAAAAGAACATATTCTTCGGGTATAAAACCCGACTCTTTCTCGACGTCGATATTTATCCCTCGGGATGGCCCACAACGTGCTTTACTTCTGATAGCATTCCGCACTTCCGGTATCATATCATCCGACATCGACAACTTGAAAAGCAATAACGCTTCCTTATGACGTTTGTCATAATCCGCGAAGTTCGTCATTTGTCGACTTTCATTACCCGTGATTATTTTATCACAATCATGAAACACCGCAAGTGTTAAAATCTTATGGCTCCATACATTAAAATTAGTGCCCGTTAATTTTTGCGTCTCCGGCAAAGTCAAGTGTGAAATATTTGCCATTTTATTATTCCAAAATAACAGAAATAATAAAATAATATTTTTGGCCCCTCACCAATAAAACAATATAACTTTATTCCAACAAATAATATTGAAAATTAATTACTCCCAGCAAAATGAATGAATACCTTTGTTGAAAATAATGTCAAACGCCCAAATAAATTTATCTTCCCACATGACTTTGCTTGTGCCTTCGTATCGTTCTTCGAACCACGACTTTGGCACACGACTAGTCACGTTTTTGATTTGCATGATCGAATTTGCCTTGTCTTTTTAATGGCGCCATTCCACGATTTCTACCACACGCGTTTGTTCAACGTATTTCCTTCAACAATTAACAGCAAACTGGGTTTTTGCGACTCTGGGCACATTACACAACCAGGGCATGTTTTCACACGAGCAGGGCACGTTTTTGCTTTGCCTGCCCACGTTTTCTCTTTTCTGCCCTCGTGAACAGAACCACGAGTCAGGCACTCGAACCATGATTTTATGCCCTTTAACCGACCACGTTTGACTCTGCCGCCATCGATTGAATCGACTTTGCCCATGATAGATAACACAGTCTTCTCTGCCCTCGAAAATCCGTCTTCTTTGTCCTTGAAAATTGTGAATACGCCAGATTTCGACTTTGTAATAGTCGTTCTTCCCTATATGACTGTAAACGCAAGTAGTTTGTGCCCTATCAAACTGCAACCGGGCTTCCTCAAACCATTTGCAATCTCCCATACCCTTCAAGGGCTTCCTCGGGCTGCGAACCTTTGACGCATTAATACCAATGTTAGCATATGTATAGAGAAGAAATAATACGAGAGAAGGCAAATTGCTCTGCTCAAATGAGTCAAACAGTCCAATTTATCATAGGAGATGGTTACAATTCGGTTGAGCAGGTTATCAATCGTATCGTAACTACATAACAGCTTTACATGCTATATAAAGTGTTATATTTTACTTATCATCGAAATCCTATAATTGGAAAACATTGAAGTGGATCTTTCAACATTTCAACACGCTCTTGATAAAGTCATATCTTTATCTACTACCTAGTGATCGTTCCAATCTTACGATCATCACTTTCTTCCCTTTGCACGATTGCTAACTCTGCTTGGGGCAAGTCACAAAATTGTTTTTTCCTTCACGATACAACTTCGCCTGGGCAATTTCTCTCAGATCATTTGCAAAACGGATACAACAAGAGTGTCATGAGTATCTAAGCATCACTCCGCTCTTCCAGTCTGATCCTATTCCCATGCATTTCATAAGTTTAATGCTTGGGGCATTTTGATCTGCTTACTCATCATTGTGGCACACATTAGGGGCATAGCTGATTGTCTTCTTTTTCAAAGTTGTGTTGCATTGTTGATGTTTACTTTTTGGACCACTTGCAAGTAGTGTGATTACATCTTGGTTCTTTTATAACCCTGATGCCTACACCTACTCGTATGTTGGCTCTGTTTTCCTTTTTATCTTTTCTTTGCTCTATGTGTGTTTTTTACGTGCATTTGGGTTAACCATATTGATTCTTTCATAATCATGGTGACAACTCTATTGTGCAACAACAAAATAAAGGTTGCTCTTATATTCATACTCTCCAAATAATGCTCATGCTACAGTGCACAATTCTTTCAATCCTTGTTTAACTTCCTTGTCATCTTCGATCAAGCGGCTGTCCACCGCCTTGCTACGTCATCCACCCGCTTGAGGGGGCATTCCCTTACAATTCCTACTCGTTGGGGCATCTAAATGCTTCACTGGGGTAAATCCAAACATATACCTTGCTTTCACTGTCTTCCGCTCATCTACATGCGTCTACTATCTTTAAAGCTCTATTACTTCGTAATAGCACTTTAAAGAGGGGCAAATGTAGACACCCCAAAATTACATACATGTTCCCAATTCACATCCTAGTTCATACCCTTTTACGATTGATTAATCAAATTAATTAATCATGCACATTACACCCCTTGGATTAATTAAATTAGTCCACAACACCATCTTAGCTAAGTTAATTATCATTTATTAAATAAATGATTAATTAATTATCTTGCACATTGTAGCTAATTAAATTAGTTACTTAATTGAGAAAATACACTTATTTCCCGATAATTGCCACTTCACTATCCCAGTTAACTACGCTTGAACTCCACTTCCTCATTCCAATCAACTCAACTTGGACTTCACTTTTAAATTTCTAAAAGTGTGGGAGCAATTGTATTGTACGTGCAATTCAATTGCGGATGTAACTTTTGCCATTCCAAATGTCTATTGCCCCTTCAAATGTGCAACTTCCAAACTCAGTCTACTTCATATTCCCGGGTGATTGCAATTATGACCTGGAGCTTAGTCAAACTCTTGCAACCACTACTCAACCTCTTAAAAAAAGCAAGCTTACACCTTTGTAAATCCTCTTGGATTCATGCACAATAACTCTATCAATTTTGCTACTCAATATCTGCATATTGGAAGCCATATCCAAGCCAAATCTGCTCGTAGCATTGCATTCGTCCACTTCGGAGAGTCACTTTCAAGAGCATCCACATTCAAGCATCCGCAAGATCAAACAAGCTTAAAATACTTCTACGATCTTACTCGAGGTTTGCAAGATTATTACGGAGAAGGTATAATTGTATAATTGTCGTCTTGTTTGTCTGTTAATTTTCCTTGTTTACACCACTCCCTCAAGCCTATCTCTATGATGAGTTGCTTCATAACATTTCATATACACATAAATCCCATTAATAATATTAAAATATGACGTTCTAAACTATAAAATAGCCAACATTGCCCCTTTAGTATGTACATATGAAATGAACCAATATACATGTCTTAGAGCACATGATAGTACACATAGACTTTGGATGGTCGGAAAGACATTGACCTTTCACCATCCAAGTATAAAGAGGGAACATATTGACCTTCCATGGATCGACTATCCAAGTCATCGGGAACATATCAACCTTCCATACTATCTACATTAACACATCCATTGGTTCACAATCATATACATACATTGGTTTACAATCATATACGTAAACAAGAACACCCATTTACACTTATTCACACCACAAACACTCACACACACATTTTATTTGTTTTCACTAAGAGTGGGGCTTCTCATTGAGCTTAGCATTTGCATTTTGGGGTTTTGCAGCCACCATTCTAGATCAGTATCACTTGATCACAAATGATATAAGACGATAACCACTACCACTTTGAGATTGATCTTGGGTTTAATCAATTTGTAGCAATTCAGTTTGCCACTACTACAATGTAAAACCCTTGCGTTTGCATAGCAAACATGAAGTCGCTAATGGGCTTCCTTCCTCTGTTGCCCCCAAGCTCCAACATAAAGTTTTGCTCACTCAACAAGATGAATGTGAAGCTCAAGTGCATGTCACTTTTGATAACAAAACCCCCCTTCCCCCATAGGACTGACACATTTGCTCAAAGGTTGAGTTCCTTCGATATTGTGTCTATTACAAGAGGATTTTATATTAGATGATTGTCGTACATGATTTAATGGAATGAACTCAAGACCTAAATGACACTAGACACCGTTGACCATTTTATTTAATAACAAAAGATCACTAATTATCACAGCTTTTGAAATGGATCAACTATTTATAATGTTACAAAGGAATACATACTATATCTAAAAGAATAACCTATTTTTCAATTATTTTAGACTAAATCAACTACTTAAATTTATAAAATATTTAAACTTATGTTACCGGGTATGGCTCTGGAGGCCCTGGGTATGGGTACAAGTCTGCCACCCCTAGGATACGTCCAAACGCACCTCTAGATATTTAAGCATTAAAATAGTCTCCCAAACCCTAAAAGGCACTCAAACCAAGTGTTATGCAGGAAGTCTATAAGGAGGCAAATGAGATCCAAATGTTCACCAACAACCACTAGATGTCCTAAGCCATCTTCTCGGAGATTCTCGATGTTGCAACTATTAAAGTTAACAATCTATTTTATCTTGTTAATAATTTTATTTTAAATAAATTCATTAAATTAATTTTGTAAGTTTGTAATTTGTAGAATTTTGAATGTTTAACTTGTCTTAATTGTTAGAAAAATAACCAGTGTAGAGAGAAACAATCACAGTGAAAGCAATAAGAAATAAACAAATCTAAAACACATACACAAATATTACGTGGAAAACCTGGTAATGTACTAGGAAAAACCATAGGCAAAGGTCTCTTAGTATTTTATTACTCAGGAATAAATCCGCTGTTACATCAATGGCAATCACCATGCACTAGCTCTAATGATTACAATCTTGTACAATCGTACAACTTTACTATTCATGGGTTCCTTTTATAGAAAGAACTCATAGTACAATACCGTGTGTAGTACAAACTATGTACCTTATTGCACGGACTCCTAAAAACTTCGTACGCTTGGGTCAACCTGCCAGCTTGGTCACTACTTGCTCACTCAATGCTGACTTCACATACCAACATTAATTTTATTTGTTTTAATTTCTTATTAGGTTGTTGAAACTCAATTTGCCTCACACACACTTGTCTTGAGACAACTTGTGAAGGTGTGAGTGGCATTGAGCGGCATGGTTATCAACGACCTTTGGGGTGTATGGAGGCATGCAAATAATGAGAGGACCATAAAGATGAAATTGTTGATCCTCGATGATGGGTGGTGGGATCGTGTGGATTACTTGCTCAGTTTTACCGAACCCATCGCCAGTATGCTCAGATTTATTGATATGGATCATTCATGTATGGGTGAAATTTATGATGGAATCATCATAAATGCCAAAGAGCAAGATCGTACAAAGAGTTTCTTCAAGGAAGTGTAGTCGCATCTCATTGAAAGGTGGAACAAAATGGCCATCCCATTGCATCTTCTTAATTTTCCTTAACTCCAAAATACTACAACACGGAGATCCTTTCTTTGCCCAAGAGGGTCTCGCCATATAGGGATGTCGAGGTTAGTGAGGGGTATTAGACGGCTTTTGCTAGACTTTTCCTGGATCCAATAGTAGAAGACTTGGTTGGAGCAAAGTTTGTGCATTTCATATCCTCTAGGGATCACTCCATTAGTGCTCTTCGTGAAAAATACAAGATGGATGCTTATTTGTGGCAATACCTCCATGGGCAAGCATACGCCCACCTCCTACCACTTGCAATAAAATTCTTATCACAAATAAGTTTTTTTTTTAATTTTTTAACTTTCCTTTAGTTTTTAAGTTTTGTTTTTATAAATTTTAATTTTGCATTGACTTTGCAACTTGCCTCAATAGGTTGCGAGTTCTTCTTTAGTCAAGTGGAATTGGGGTACATACTCTTTTATCCACTCAGTTAACCACAACAAGTTGGGAGTGAAAAAGGAGGAGGATTTGGTCTTCATGTATTCTAACCTACGACTTCTATCACACAAGAAAGATGAGTACAAGCAAGGGGTGACAAATTGTTGGGATATAAACCCAAAGACTCTGGACTTGGATGCTTCCATTGGCCAACTTTCATTGCTCTACCTGGGGCTAGAGGGTACTTTGCAGTCGCACAACCTGCATGGTGGAGCTAGTGGAAGTGGCACTACTGATGTGTGTGGTTCTAATCCCGATGTTCGTGGTTCTAATGAACCACATGATGGTGATGATGCTCTTGTTGAAAACATGGGAGGAGAGTCATTTGATTATGATTTTAATTAGTATGCTGATTTATCTTTATTTTTGTGAATACATTGTAACATTTGAAAAATGTACTTGTTCTAAGTTCGATCAATGAATATCATGACAAAATGCATTGAATTATCAGTATGTTTTGTGGCTATTTCACTTATTTTGTTTACTCTATGCATGTATATGGTTAATTTTGCTTATTTAGCTGTATTTGTTAAATATATATATATATATAGTACGGCCGTACCCAAGTGTGTACCTGGTCCCCTCCCAAAAAAATTGCCATACCAGCGTACCATACCCAAACTGTACCACTTACAGGCTACGTAGGTTTTGAGTATAGGTACTTAGAGTATGACATTTGTACAGAACTTATCATCGACTCCAAGCTACTTATCATTGGCAGGTATCTACTTTCAGACTCCTGTATCTTTTACTTGAATTAAGATAAACTTCCTTGACTTATCAAATGATAAAACAGTATTTGGTGTATTTGCCACGTTGTCTTATAAGGATTAAATTGATCCTAATATGCTATTGAAGAGGCAAAAACCTGTGTAAAATAAATGAATACGGTATATAAATCTGGTCAAACCCAATGTGAAAACATAGGTTCACTCCCCACATACATCAAAGTTTTATAGGCGCTGAAATTTCGTGATGTCTCAAAGAATCAACATGGCACAAGGGCCTATCTGGTTTTTCTAGATGCATTCTGCTGATGACTAGACTTGTTTTGCAAGTGTACATATTTGTGCAGATTCTAGCTTTTCTCTTTAAGTGAAACTATATCCAACTCTTCTGTCTTATTCTAAGTTTGAATCTTCTCCTTTTAAAGGAGAATTGATGCACATTCTGCATCAAGATGAAGTCTCACTCTATCCGGTACTTGTTGGATAGGAGCGTTCTTTCATGAAGATTTTAGGATTGGGGTGGATACCTAGCTTCTTATGAGAAAGATCTAAAACTATCATCTTGTGGTATATTCGATATTTTGTTTTTGTGGTTTGCAACTACTTGTCATTTGGAACATCTTCCATTAGTTAAGTAGGCAAAAAAGCTTCTTCAACCATGGGATTGGTTTCTTTGTTGTATCACTCCATAACAGGTTGAAATGTTGTCCCAGGTTCTCGTGAATAAATTGGAGGGCTTATGCCAAGCATTGATTTCTTTTGGTGAATTTGATTTTGAGCAGGTGATGCTTAGGGACAATGCTTGCGCTGGCTTATTAATTCCTCCGACTTCTTGTCCTCGACCATTAAGGAGATCTTCCTACACTTATGTGCAGATCTACCCCCTAACGTGTGCTACAGCAACAGTTGCATCAGGCCTACATGTGATCCCACTGACCTGAGGATTCCACAAGGATTAGGAGCAACAGGTACAATTCCTGATATGTCAGGTATTTTCTGTAGTTGGAGAATTGAGTCAATGCCCCCAATGCTGCAAGAGTTAGAAATTGGATAGAAGTGTAAACAGGCTTAGACTTTCATCCATTAGACTTGCCTAAACTTTAAGTTGGCTGCTGCACCACCTTAGCAGCAGTGTTGTTTGATGTTGACCTAATGTTAGCCTGTGTAGCAAGATGTTGCAGTTACATTATTTTTTTTGTGGAACAGAGGGGACACTGTTTTTGCCGAGAATGGATCTAGGGATGCTGCCCTTGTTGATTGTTATCAGGTTCAAACTTCACACAACTAAACTATAAGCTCCCAACCTTCTCCTTGTATTGTTATTGACTCATATCCATTTTTGCCCAGGCGTGGTTACATTACTAAATATTTCATCAATTATCTTGGAAAGAAGTCATTTTGTGCACTGTTACTGAAATCAGTTGAGATAACAGGTGTTACGGAAGTCAGTTTCTGTAGTGTTACGCAAGTCAGTTTCTGTAGTATTACTAAATCAGTTTGGCATTATAATTCACCCATAGAATCTTGTTTTGTTAAATTTGGTCTAATGAGAGACCTGGATCAGCAATTCTTATCTTCAACATAATATTCTTCGTGTCTATTTATGCATAATCAACTCTGGCAAAGCGTGAGATAGAGATCCAAATTTCAACATTGCATTATGGCAGGTTTAATAACCTGATTTGATCAGGCCTTGTCATCCATGGCTTGCAAATTCCAACAGGCATATTGAAAATTGTTCACGTATACCCCACAATTCCAACAAAAAGAAGATGAAGTTTCAGTCAGAAAACTCATACAGCTCTGTTCACAAGAATAAGTTAGGTATTTTCTCTTCTGGGCTAAAAATGTTTTTTTATTGAAAGTTGTAGATAGCTATAACTTTTTAAAGAGATTTGCATTCTGGGGGTTCCATAATCCTGTTTTATCCGGCATGTTCATATATAGCTTGAAATTTACAACAAACTGACTGAATTAGAGTTGTTCATCTGTACCTCGCATTTCCAACAAACAAAAGATGCTGCTTTGATCAGCGAAATTATACAGCTCTGTTATCAGAATAAGTTGGTAATTGGTCATTTTGATCGAAGCATTGATTTAGCTATGGCTGAAAACTAATAGAGAGGAAAATCTATTCTATAGAACCATAATGAACTACATTATCTTTTGCATGAAGAACATTAAATATTTTGTCCTGACATGAGATTTGAACTTGACCCACTTGCACTTTTAATAAGATCCTAATATATTACAATATTGAATATATTTATCATTATCTAACACAATAATTTCGGTGTGGGTTTGTGGATTTCCAGTTATACTTCATTTTCAGAGCTATTGCCTTTAATAGCAGCAGGCACACTGCCTTTTGTGAAGCTTGGGAAAATATGCCAATCAATTAATACAGGCACGTTCACTGTAGAGAATTCTGCTTCTTATATTGCACCCTTTGCCTCTTTCTCAGTACGTGCTTTGGCATCCTTTGAAGTCCGGAGTCCCAAGCGAATAGAGGTAGGTACCTTTTATCTAAAAATGTGATGAACTAGTCATGTTGTGGGAAATATTTTGAGTGTATGACGACCTGCTTTTCTTGCAGGTGAAGTTTGAGGAAGGAATAATCCCTCCACCTGAAATTACAAGCACACTTGATATTCCTGAAAACATTGAGATCTTTGGACAGAAGATAAATTTGAATTCTTTTCAGGGATCTCTTTATCCTTTTCAAGAGGCTGCAAGACGGATATCCCAGGAATATCGGGACAATCTCCGATAAAAATTCCTATCAGGAGAGGTGGAGCTCAATCTTGGTTACTAACCACATATCTAGATGAAGATTTACGGATATCTAGAGGAGATGGTGGAGGACTTTTTGTTCTTATCAAGGAAGGGAGTTCTTTTTGAACCTATAAATACTTAATAATTAAAATATGAAAACATTGTTTATGTTGGTGTTCATTCTTTCATATTTACTTTCAACTAAGAGGTCAGGGTGCCTGCGAAATGCTACAGCACCTTAACTGATGAGAGCACATGAATTGGAGGATAGTCTACACGAGGTTTTCAGCTTAAGTACCAAAACACCTGCAAGCCTTGCGCTTACAAAATTAATGATTTCCAACCAAATTTTTCACAAATAAAAATCTGATTTTATGACAGCAGTATATAGAAAAATATGACAGCAAAGTACAGTTAAGGCAGCAAGGTATAAAATCAGAAAATAACCAATATCTTCACTTTTATTGCAATTAAACTAACATGCAGCAACATGCAAGTAACATGCATCAGCATGCAATGACATGCATGTAACATGCATCAACATGCAATGACAAGAAGTTCCACTGATAAAATAAATGATCTCTCTTACTGAATATGGTTGTCTTCTCTTTCTGGACTTGAAACTGGATCAACAAGCCTCTGAAACTCTGAATCTGACAACCCGATCTGAATAAACTCCACAATAGCAAATCAGATCTGAAAACCCTTGATTTTTCTCCACAAAAGCCCCAAAAATCTTCCAAAACCCTTCATTGAAACCCTCCGAAAATATCTCTGAAGAACAGCCCTGATTTCAGCTCCAAAAATGACAAACTAGGGTGGATCTTTCACCACCGAAGAGTGCCCTACTAGCTAGGGATGGATCTCTCACCACCGAAGCTAGGGTTCCCGTGGGATCTTACTCCACAAGCTGGATATTTGCAAACAAGCAGTTGCACATGAAAGAAAATATAAGTGTATGCATGAATGATCTTCCTTTCACCCCTCTTCTCCTTTTATAACTTTTCCCATGCCAAGGAACCCTAAAAAGCCCAAGTCGCATTTTCCCCTAGGGAAGACCAAAATAATAAAGTAACTTAAAGTTACTTTTTCCTTTTCAAGTCGCCATGGTCAAAAAGGTGACCCCAACGCAAAATTAGAACATTAGGAGTTAAGTGGCCCCTTCAACGATAAAACATAACATCTAGTCCCTTCGAAAGCACTTTATAAACTGTCAATGGAAAATTATAACAACTGGACTAGATATTCATACCCAATAGCTCATAGCGTCCGTAACCCCTTGGGCATGACTAGGGTTAGGACCCGTACTGGCCCTCGGGCTGTGGCGAGGGAAAGGGGACATTACAGTCCTCCCTTCCCAAAATTTGCTTGTCCCCAAGCAAATGCAAACTAGGATGCTGTAGAATCTGCTCTCCCTCCCAAGTAGCATCCTCAAGAGGCAAACCCTTCCACCGTACCAAGTATTCTGTAATATCTCTGCTCCTGAGCTTCCTCTGTCTGACCTCAATAATAGAGTCTGGTTCTAAAACCAGCTTCCCCTCCTCGTCCAATGGTGGCAACTCTGTAGAAGGTACAATATGTTGTCCTAGTGCCTTCTTAAGGCATGACACATGGAAGACATTATGTATCTTACTGTGCTCTGGAAGATCCAACTCATATGCAACTGCACCCACTCGCCGGACTACCCTGTATGGACCATAAAACCGTGGTTTCAGCTTTTCTGCCCCCTTCTGCTTGAGTGATGACTGCCTGTATGGCTGCAGACGTAGGAATACCAAATCTCCTACCTCGAAGGACCTCTCTATCCTGTGCCGATCCGCATAAACCTTCTGTTGATTCTGCGCCTTTTGGAGGTTCTCCTTAAGAGCTCGCAGGATATCCTGGTTCTCCTGTAACCAATCCCGAGCTTTGGGAGCCCGACTATCTGATAATACCAAATCAGCAAATGACATGGCATCGTATCCATACAAAGCTCTGAAAGGAGTCATGTCGATGCTCATCTGATATGTGGTATTGTAGCAATACTCACCCATATGCAACCATCTGATCCATGCCTGCTGATGTCCGGTCACATAACTCCGCAAATAGCCCTCTATCCATTTGTTAACAATCTCCGTTTGCCGTCAGTCTGAGGGTGATAGCTCGTGCTGGGAGTCAACTCAGTACCGGCAAGTCTGAATATCTCCTGCCAAAAGGTGCTCATGAAGATCTTATCCCTGTCACTGATAATATTTTTAGGCAAACCATGAAGCCTAAAAATCCCTGTATAAAATACCTGAGCCACGTCAGCTGCCTCATGCTTCTTAGGTAGAGAAAAGAAATGCGCATACTTGGTCAATCGATCAACTACCACATAAATGCAATTGTGCCCATGCACCATAGGGAGTCCTGTGATGAAATCCATCGATATGCTCTCCCACTTCTGCTCAGGGATGGGAAGAGGCTGGAGTAACCCTGCAGGAAAAGAATGCTCCGATTTGGTTTGCTGGCAAACCATACACTCTCTGACGTGATTAAGGACATCGTCCTTCATCCCCTTCCAAGTGAATCTCTCTCTGATGTACCTGTATGTTTTGAAATATCCGGGATGTCCAGCTAATGGTGTATCATGTACTGCACGAAGGATCTTGTCCTTCATCTTAGACCCCGGTACAAGGAAAATCCGATCCTTGTAGAAAATGAGATCATCTACCACCCTGTATCGGTCATCCTTGATAATACCATCCATGATCTCACATGCAAACTGATTCTTGGAGTACTCAACAAGTATGTGAGCCTTCCAATCTGCTGAAATCTCAGACATAGAACTCAAGCATAGTAGTAAGGTAAGGCCTCCTAGATAAAGCATCAGCAACAACATTATTCTTACCTCTAGTGTATTCTATGTCAAAGTCATATGTTTGTACCTTGTTCACCCATCTCTGTTGGCGGTCGTTGAGATCCTTCTGCCCCAAAAAGAACCTCAAACTATTGTGATTTGTACGTACCACGAATCTTGCCCTGAGTCTTTTATGAATTTGGCCAAGGCATGCATGATGGCCAACATCTCCTTGTCGTAAATTGAATACCCTCTCCACTGGGCTCAATTTCCGACTCTCATAAGCAATGGGATGCCTATCCTGCATAAGCACCGATCCAACCCCCTCACCTGATGCATCACACTCTAGAACAAATGGCCGAGAAAAATCTGGTAATGCGAGGACGGGACATGAACTCATCACCTCCTTGAGATGATCAAAAATCTGTTGTGCTGCTTCTGACCAAGCGAAAGCTCCCTTCTTTGTCAAATCTGTCAATGGGGCAGTCAACCGTGAGAAGTTCTTCACGAACCTCCTGTAATAGGTGCACAGTCCCAAGAATCCCCTCAGATGTGTCAATGTCCTGGGTGGCGGCCAATCCAAAATTGCCTGTATTTTCTCTCTGTCCACCTTTACTCCCCCTCCACCAATCACATATCCCAAATATAGCAACTCTGTCATGCCAAACTCACATTTAGAAGCTTTTGCATATAGCAAATTAGCTTCTAATATTCCCAATATCTCATCAAGGTGGCGGATATGGCTCTCCCAAGTCTGCTTGTAGACCAATATATCATCAAAGAAAACCAATACAAACTTCCGCAAATGGCGGTTGAACACGTGGTTCATGCAAGACTGGAATGTAGCTGGTGCATTAGACAGTCGAATGGCATCACTAGAAACTCAAAATGTCCATAATGGCATCTGAAAGCGGTCTTATGCACATCCTGCTCCCTAACCTTGATCTGGTGATATCCAGATCGCAAATCTATTTTAGAAAAATAGATTGCCCCCTGTAGCTCATCTAATCAGCTCATCAATACGTGGCACTGGATATTTGTTCTTGATTGTCTTCTTGTTCAATGCCGGTAGTCGATGCACATCCGCATGGTCCCATCCTTCTTCTTCACCAATACCACCGAAGAAGCAAAAGGACTGGAACTCGGCCTAATGTGTCCCATGTCAATAAGCTCATGGATAGTCCTCTCAATCTCATCCTTAAACCGTTTGGGGTGACGGTAAGGAGTAGTAACTACTGGTCTAGTGTCCTCAAGCTCAATCACATGCTCAAATCCCCTATCTGGAGGTACACCAGGTGGTATGTCACTAAAAACTGCACTGTGCTTATCCAATAGCCCCTGTATATCCACATGATACTCTGGCTGTCCATCCTCTGATTTCTTGGTAGAAACCAAGCACTGTACTGCCCAATCAACCCCATTGTGCCTGTGAATCCTCTCGATCCTCTTTGCTGAAACAACCCTGGGTGCATCTGAAGATAAACCCCTCAAGGTTACATTCTTCCCCTCGGACTTGAACTTGAGTTCCATAAATCGAAAGTTAGTCGAAATTCTCGAGAGAATGGAGCCCTTTGTACTGCACGAGCACAAGGTTGGTCTCTCCAATACCAACCACATAGAAGTCATCGGTAACTGTATGGTTACCCATGGTGATACTCAACTGCGGAACTCGTTGCATGCATCTCATGGACTCACCATTGGCTACCACTACATTGAAGCCCTCAAAGTCTTGCCTGTAATCCCGCTTCTCTACCAAAGATGCATCAATGAAGTTGTGGGTTGCCCCACTATCAATGAGTACTACTACTCTCTGACCCTGTAATACTCCCCTGACCCTGAATGCCTTGTACCTCGGGGTACTCGACAAGGTAGCAATAGTCTCATGGGGAAAAGTCTCCTCCTCTGTTCAACCCCTGCACTATCCAATGTCTCTCCATCTTCATCCTCCAACTCCTGAGCGTCCCGCTCCTCCTCGCTCTCACTCTCCTCGAAGACCTCTATGAATTGGGCCTTCCCTTTTCCTCTACAATCATGTCCTGGAACCCATGGTGTGCGGCAATCGAAACATAGTTTCTTTCGCCTCAACTCCTCTTGTCCTCTCTCGATACAAATGGTCTCCTTGTTGTATCCTGCCTAGGTGGGGGCCCCTTCGGCTGTGAACCATCAGCTCTCGAAGGAAATACCTTAGGCTGAATTCGAGGGGGAAACCTCGATTTTGGAGTGGACAACTCCAAATCACGTGCTCTCCTAATAGCCTCATGTAAGGAGGAAGGCTCAAATGCCTTCACAAATCCTGCTAAAGCGTCAGTCAACCCTGCCATGAAGAGTGAAGTCAACCTCATCTCTGAAACATCAGATACCATAACTGATAACCTCTGAAAATCTGCAATGTACTGATCTAGAGAACCTGTCTGCCTCAAGTGAGTCAACTCTCTGAAGTGCCTATCTGGGTCCCTCTTGTCGAATCTGCTCATCAACCTCTGTGTAAAATCTGCATAAGTAGTGATATGCATGTGCCCCTGTGTGATCAATCCATGATGCCACCAGTCATGAGCATCTCCCTCGAGGTGTAGGATAGCAAACTTAATTGCATCCTCTTCACGCATGGGATTCAAGTCGAAGTAAGTCTTCAACTTCTGAATCCAAGACTGTGCGGTACACTTCTTAGAGCCATCGAAGTGTGGAATAGAGATTTGTCCCAATCTCCTCTGAAACTCAGTACACTGTGTGCAGTAATCTCTCTGGGCTGCTTACCAATCTTCATTTTACAATACTCCTGAAATGGCATGTTGTCCCGGAAACCCTCACTCAATGTCGGTACTTCTCCCAACAAGATTCCTCATCCACAATGTCTGCGGGTTGTCGTGTCTGCGAAACTTCGGATCCTTCAAAAAAGAAGGCTCGTGGAGTCCCAAGGGCCTGGTAGAAGCATGAGGGGACCCTTGTCCTGAATGTCCACTCTCACCTCTATTACCATGTTGTCCCATATTGCTAGCTTCTCCTTTCTCCGTATGAGCCTCAATCCTGCCCTGTGCTAACCTCTCAGTGAGCTGGCTCAAATAGAGATTGGTAGTCTCTGTTGCTTCACCATATTGGTGAACAATTGTTTCATCAGATCTACTCCCATCTCTTCATTGTCTCTGTCTCTGTCTCCCATCTTTCAACCCCAACAAGCTGGAGAAACAACAACTCTGATACCACTGAAATATCCCCTTTCCGGATTTATTTTATATTCAAGATTTCCAACCAAATTTTTCACAAATAAAAATCTGATTTTATGACAGCAGTATATAGAAAAATATGACAGCAAAGTACAGTTAAGGCAGCAAGGTATAAAATCAGAAAATAACCAATATCTTCACTTTTATTGCAATTAAACTAACATGCAACAACATGCAAGTAACATGCATCAGCATGCAATGACATGCATGTAACATGCATCAACATGCAACAACATGCATCAACATGCAATGACAAGAAGTTCCACTGATAAAATAAATGATCTCTCTTACTGAATATGGTTGTCTTCTCTTTTGGACTTGAAGCTGGATTAGCAAGCCTCGAAACTACGAATCGACAACCCGATCGAATAAACTCCACAATAGCAAATCAGATCTGAAAACCCTTGATTTTTCTCCACAAAAAGCCCCAAAAATCTTCCAAAACCCTTCACTGAAACCCTCGAAAATATCTCTGAAGAACAGCCCTGATTTCAGCTCCAAAAATGACAAACTAGGGTGGATCTTTCACCACCGAAGAGTGCCCTACTAGCTAGGGATGGATCTCTCACCACCGAAGCTAGGGTTCCGTGGGATCTTACTCCACAAGCTGGATATTTGCAAACAACAGTTGCACATGAAAGAAAATATAAGTGTATGCATGAATGATCTTCCTTTCACCCCTCTTCTCCTTTTATAACTTTTCCCATGCCAAGGAACCCTAAAAAGCCCAAGTCGCATTTTCCCCTAGGGAAGACCAAAATAATAAAGTAACTTAAAGTTACTTTTTCCTTTTCAAGTCGCCATGGTCCAAAAAGGTGACCCCAACGCAAAATTAGAATATTAGGAGTTAAGTGGCCCCTTCCAACGATAAAACATAACATCTAGTCCCTTCGAAAGCACTTTATAAACCTGTCAACGGAAAATTATAACAACTGGACTAGATATTCATACCCAATAGCTCATAGCGTCCGTAACCCCTTGGTGTTCTCCATGCTTCAGGTTGTCGGCTCAGTGTGGTTGGGATGGCATGTGTTCAACATACGTGGGCAATAAGTGCGTAATCAACTTTCTTGCCTTGTCTGCGTAATTTCCCACCACTTTTGCAATCCACTACAAACTACTTTTTTCTGTTAATATTTGTTTTAAATCCACAGTGTGAAGACTCGCTACAAGGATGAACGTTGTGGGCCCTTAAGTGGTGTTTGCCATATAGAAGATCCTTTATAAAATGTGGAACCGATAAGAATTGCTTTTTATTAGAGCATCATGGCTCTCTTTGGTTTCTGCAGGACTTGTCCATGTAATTACACTCATTTTCTTATTAAGACATAGTCGTTTTTTTTACATTCTCCGGTTTAGCGGCTCGATATTTCCACCATAAAAATACTTGTAAAGATTACAAACTTTCTTGCTAGTGCAATTAAGGTGAATTAAATTAGAAGCATGATGAATGGCTCAAAATTCACTTAGAGACAAATGTGCAAGCAATTTTGTTGTTTAATAGCTCACTTTTGAGACCAGAATGTATTTCGCGATTGTCAACTAACTCGAATCGTGACTATGGGGCATTAGTGATTTTTAAAAATGCTTTTGATTTTTTCTTATATCAAGTGGTCAATAAGTAGCACTTACAAATTTGGTTTGGTCATTCTTTGCTCATTTGAAACCCTAGTAGGGACATATAGATACTTGTGGACATGGAAAGTGGTTTTACACTAACAATGCACATCAATTAACCACATCACATTGCGATCGGGCCTTGTGGACATGGATGGTGGTTATACACTAACATTGCATTTCAACTAACCGCATCACATTGCAATCAAGCCTAAGTAGATATAACTTAATAACTCGAGGCCTAGTCGCATGAAAGAATATTCTAGGAAGATGGCAAAATATAATACTTTAAATACTTGGTTAAAGAGGGTTTTGAGAGTGATTGGTTTTGTCACAATTCAGAGACGATAGTCGAAGCAGAGTGCATAACGAGTCTAGAAAATGCGGCGAAGCAACCCGGAAAAATCATTGGAAATAGACAAATTATATAATTGCACTCTTTACCAAAACCGTAACCTTTCATCTAGAACCATAGCATATTTTTGGTCACTATATGTGAATGTCAAATTTGCATTCACAACCTTGTACCCTCGTCCTTGGGCTTCATAAACCTTGCTCACTTTTTGAGAATTAATTGCGAGATAAGTTGGGAAATTGCTTTTCCTCCTTCAAACCCCAATGTGATCGTAACATTAGGGGTATGTGTTATCTTACCATTATTATCGGGGCCCAAGGATTTCAAACATTAGGAAAAAATACTCCCGAGTGTATTGTAGTTGAGCGGGTAGTCCAATGTAATGCAAGCCTCCCAATTGTTTCAATGTTTTAATCAATGCAATAAATAAATGTTATATGATATTCACAAAATGCTTGAAATATGTTTTAATCAATGTAATAAATAAATGTTATTTCAATTCAAATAGGGCCCTATTGTTGTGTCAATATACCACGAGCAAGAAAAGTCGTCAAAGAAGTGCCAAAAACCTTGGGAACCAAAACAAGGGTTAAAGGGCCCACACAAAAGCAAGAGCTGGAACTATAGTACATTTCTAATATTGTACTAGGATTTTGGCTTAAAAACAAAAAATCAAGTAGAGCTAGGAGGAGAAAACAAGAGGAGAGAAGAAGAAATAAGAATAGACAAAGAAGAATAGGAAAAACACAAGGATAGATGGAAGGGGAACAAGTTGAAAGTCAAATAAAAACAAAGTTCAATGAGAATGTTGTCACCACTTTTGTGTGGCATGTTAAATTGAAATTTGTTGAGAAAAACATCCTGGGAACCCTTGATGGAGGAAGTTGAAAGACATTAAAGATAAAACTCTTCAAATGGATGTGGATGGGCCATGATGGAGGATATATATGGTGACAAGCGGGAAAGAACACAAACAAGGGTCGCTTCATAACCTCACAAGTGTATGCTAGTTTCATAATCCCAAAAGCAAATCATGTTCAAATGCCTCTAAATACATAATTGACTTTAAGATCTACAAGTTTTGGAACATTTTGATGTTCTTGTGATGATACTTTATGAGAAGGTGGGTGGCAAGGTTCAAACTCCTATTGGTTTTACATAAGATATCAATAACATCATTGGTGCTAAACAAGGTTGTCCATGTTTTCTTATTTTATTTGGTTTCTACATAGACAAATCGGAGGATATCATTACAAGTGTAGGGATAAATGTGACACTTGTATTCTCTATAATATAATCATCACTTTTATTATTATTTGTTAATGACATTATTCTCATGTCACATATTGTTGCAAGCCTACAAAAATGTATTGACATTCTAAGTTAATTTTGTGATACTCATAGTTTACAAGTGAACTTGAGTAAGACGAAGGTCATGGTTTCTAACCCAACAAAGCAAAAAGTACAAGAAACTAATATTATTTACAAAGGAAGTTTGGTTGAAGTGGATCTCTCCTATATTTATGTTGGTGTGCCATTCAAAGGACTTCCCTTCAATATGCTCGTTATTGCTGAAGAGAGATTATGCAAGGTGTATATTGCCCTTAGTACACTTGTGAGAGAATGTTTCTAGCCTCTGTTTCAAGATGCCAAAGCAAAATTGTGCATCTTCCAAGCTTTGGTATCACGAACAATATTATATGGTTACGAGATTTGGGGGCACTGGACTTTGTAGTACCACTTGGGATTGGGTTTGATAAGAGTTCTTATTTCCATACCATTCAAAATCTTGTAGGAAAAATATCAATTCTACATTGATTATTTTTGTTGAATTTGGCATCCATCACCTTCATATTTCAATTGTTTTTATATAATAATATTGTTTCACATATTAAAACATATGGTAGAGAAAACAATTGAACGTGATAGCTATCCTTTGGTTGCAATAATTTTACTTTAAGTTGGCCAAAAAGCAAAAAGAAAATATAGAACAAAATAAAAGTTTGGAATGTTGACATTGTGGTCGTTAATGATAAAAAAATGTATTCGCAATAAGGGTATACTTGAAATGGGTATCAACAATTGTTTTTGCCATCAATTAATTTTATTTAATTGGATCACTTTCTAGAATAGACTTGCACACTCTCTCTCTTTTTGTGTATTTTTCGCCTTAATTTTTGTTGTTTTTCAACTAATATATAGAAAAAATAAAATTTTGGAATTGTGGCATTGTGGTAGTTAATAATAATAAAAATATGTATTTGCAATAAGATTATAGTTGAAATAATCATCAACGATTGTTTTTGCCATCAAATAATTTAATTTTATTAGATTGCTTTAAAGAATATTCTTTTACTCTATTTTTTATTTTTCCTAGTTTTTTTTTTTGTCATTTAATATTTTATTTTAAGTTTAAAAGACTAGACATATTTTGATGTGGTATGAAATCACAATCATTAATGTCAATAGGATGACACAATTATATTGTTTTAAATGCTCTATCTGTTGATAAGTAGATTGGGTCTTATTAGGGTACAATATCAAGGCATGGTACTATAGCAAGACAATTTTGTTTCATTAGGTTTAATTATTTATTATTACTTCACGCTTTCAACTAATTAGAAGGTTTTTTTAATACTTTGGACTTATGTATTTTTATCCAAAATACTTTAAAATATGTTTATCTTCTTCCATATTAGTCAACAAGTATAATATTCCTTTAAGCTTTATCGTGGAATATTCCCTTCAATTAAATATAATAATCATTGACTACTTTTAAGTATTTTTGGTAACTTATTAATGCTATGAAAAGATAGTATAACATAAACTAATAATTATGATGTGATATACAACATAGAATGTTAAAATAATATACTACATAAATATCAACCTATATTTTTAAAATATAAAAAAACTACCAAATGACACCTCAACCTATATTATAATTATAATGTGACATACAACATTGAACTTCTAAAAGTTCAATACATGGCATATCAAACTATAATTTAAAAAACAAGAACAAATATTAAATGACATTTAAACGTATATATCATTGTGATGTCATATAAAATATTTAATTATTAAGCCATTTAAAACCACTAGAAGACATTTCAACTTAAATTTATAATTATGATCTCGATATACATCATTGAATTACTAAATAATTTAATAAAACGTGAAATATCAACTTATATTTATAAAAAAATACCAAATGATACCTCAACCTATATTAGTAGTTGTGATGTTATTAAACAATTTAATGCTACTACTAAGCCGACCTCTTAACATAACAATAATTTCTTTAATTAACTTATTTGGTGTGAGACCACCTTTAATAACATTGATTACATGTTACATATGTAAAACAATTCCATGTCCTCTCATCATACATGTTTTCATATAACATTGCCTTTGACCTTACAATTGTCATTTATTGTTTCATAGAAAAATCTACATTGTATTTGCTACACAATTAAATTTTTGCATGCTCGAATGTATCTATTGTATTATTGTTCAATTGAATTTTTTTCATGCTACATCAAGGACTAGTCATATTGCAACTCTTGTCAAACTTTTGTCCTTTACTTCAAAAATCAGAAAGGTGGTCTTGTTTTAGTATATTTCGGCTATTTTTGAAGCTTTTTCCATGTTCTTGAATTTCCTTGGTTCCTATATTTTCTTAGTAGTTCATTACAGGAGACATCTTACCAATAATAATTACTATTTAATATAAACAAGTACCATAAGGAATAAGGAGCACAATTGGGACAATGGTGACATTGGAAGTGTGTGTCTCTAAAGGTGGTTGATTATTAAAATTGTGATGTAGGAGTATCTACAAGTACCTACAATCTTGCATGAATCAAAATATGTAGAAGTGTGGACCACGATCAACATGTTGGTGTGTTTTTATTGTTGCATTGTTAAGGTCTATGGGAAACATTTATACTTCAATATACTCAAGAGAGATGAAAAACAAGTATCCCATTTGATAAGATAGAAGGTATTTTTTAACCTTTTCAAAATAGATCTTTTGTGGGACTAAAAGTTTTCAAATTGAAGACATGATCCAAAATTAGATCTTGTACATCATAAAATTTAGTTGGTTGAGTTGATTGATTGTCAGTAGGATTTAGGAAGCGGTTGTAATAAATGATGACTTCAATGTTAAAAGTTTTGGTGCATATGCACAAATGTTATACAGAATACATCCAAAGTGATTTTAGATTATAAATTTGAATTGTCCTTGAAAAGGTATGCGCTTTAAAAAATGGAACTTAATTTCAAGTTTTTTATGCAAAAGTTAAGGACTCCACAATTTTTAGGATTTTTCTTAGTTTGGTAACCATTAGTTTGTGTTAATCGAAATTTAAAACATTTTGGATTTCTCATCTTTAGTGTTTTTAAGAGATTTTTGTGACTTGAAGGGACAATTCGGGAAATGCGTAAAGGGGGTTCGTATCAAAGAATATATGAGCTCATGAAGAAAAAGAGGGTAAAACAACAAAGGGTTCTTTTTAGGGAAGAAGTTTAGGAGATCGAGAGGGTTGGAAGATTGTGTTTGTGCTCATGGAAAGAGCTCTTTGTAAGGCCAACAACATGGTTGTGCACAACCCGGTGAGTACAACACCCGAGTTAATCTCTTAGAAATTGGAGAACAAATTTGTAACGAGTTCTAATCTAAATTGTAATTCAATAAGATTTGAAAGATAATATATAAAACTACAATTGAAAGTTGGAGCTAAATGTTTGCAGCCGTATATGAGTTATATTTCCTCGTGGTTTAGTTGTGTGTAAAGACTAAGATGAATGTTGGTGGTGTTATGCATTCCAAAATTTAAAAGGTCTTGTAATATCGTGATATTCGGTGTTTGTGGTCTCAATTGAATTAATTATGAAACTAAAATGACTTGGGTACATGTTACAAGGTTGAGGTAGACATTCACTTGCCTCTCTATCCATGGTTGCATAAAATGGTATCATATTTGGTTCATGAAATGGTGAAAGAGGAAGATCTAGAGAAGTGAACAATTGTTGGTAATGAGAAGTGTTGAGAAGAATTTGCATAGATGATGTTGAATCGAGGTATTTGTGCATGAGAGAAAAGAGGAGTTTATTCTCTATCATATGTAGATGGGTGAATAAAAAGTGTCGAAAAGTGATCTAACATAGAGTCGGAGAGAGTTTCAAGATGTCTCTAAGTAGAGTTGTGACAACAAACATGATCGGAAGATAGAAAGAAGTTGTAGCTTTGTTGAGAACCATGCAAACAAGATTAGATGCATATGAAACTAATAAAAATAGGTTTTGTACCAAGGGGAAATGAGGGTGATTTTGAAGAAGAACATATGCAAGAAAATGAACTACATTTAAATGTTCATCCAACAAATGAAAGAAAGGAAAGATTTATCATAACCATATCGAGGATTGGAAGAGGGACAAATATGGAAGTATCGGGCTTTATAGGAACCTTGAATCCTAAAGAAATGAGAGATTGGATTATAGAGATAGAAGAGGTATTTCAAATTTGATGAAGTCATAGATCTTAAAAGAGTGAAGGTGGATCAAACCAAGTTGAAATTTCATGCAACCCTATTATAGAAGGGTACAAGTACAAAGCGAAAGTACATAAGGGGTAGAGAGAGAATTACTTGCTAGGTAACATGGTTGTTAATTTGAAAGGAAATTATTAGTTGGAATTTTTGAAGAACTACGAGTTGAGGGAAAGAGAGCTTAGTGTGAATGATTACAATTTGGAGATTTACTAGATAACCATATGGTTTGGTCACCATGAGGTTGATCAAGATAAGGTTGCAAGATATTTAAATGGGCTAAAATAAACATACACGATGAGTGGAATATGTTCATATTACACACCAATGAAGAGTTTTATCAATTTACATTGAAATTCAAAGAGAAGTTGTAAGAAGAAAACAAAATATGACAATAGGTAGAGGCATATTTTTAAGGGTGCAAGGACAATCAAATGTTGGAAGTGGACATCATACTCATGAAGGAGAAAGTAACACTTATCACAATCACATACACCAAGAGGAAAACCATGAAAATTTGATTGAAAAGTTTGGTATGACAGAGAAGAATTAACATCGTTTCACTTCGAAAGATGGTCATAAGTGGACCTTAAATCCTCTCAAGGAAGAGGGAAATAAGAAGGAACACGAAAGCCACAATCATATTGACTAGTAAGTGGATTTTGATAGATGAAAACAATGGGGAAAGGTGAGTTGGCCAATGAATCATCTAAAGATTGTCATCATGGGGACATACCAATAGCATAAATTTTCCACAAGGAGAAGAAGAGGTGATTGCTAAATATTGAGATGATGGTCCTCATAAGGACACAAAAACAATATATTATTTTCTTCATGTTGGCATCAAGGCAATGGAGCTAGGTTGTTGATGGTTTTAGCCAAAGGGCAAGAGGATATGTAAATTTTGCAATGGTAGTTTGAGAGTGAAGTTGTAGAAGGGCAAAGCTAAAAAATCATTCATAAAGGTTCATCCAAAGAGCACACGAACAATAAATAAATATGAAGAATGTCAATCATTTTACATGAAGAAAAAATAATAAGGTAGAGATAGTGGATATGTTGTTACAAAGGACAACAAAAGATACATTGGTTGTTGATAGGTGAGAACAACCCACATAAAGGTTGAAGAAAATACTCTCATGAGTGAAATGTTGTAGATGGTAATGAAAATACCTTGGCATATGTGGATGGGTATATGTGATAAAAACCCAACTAAATGATGGATAAAGAAAAGGAGAGTCAAAGAAAGCTAGAGGAGGACAATTTATGGCCCAATGGTGGGTGGAAATGAAAGAGACAAACAATTGTATATTCGGGATTAAGCTGGTATGATGGAAAGAAACAACTTGGCCATGACAACTAGTCAAAATATTGGTTCTACCATTCAACCTATATATGTGAGAAGGAGCTCACAATTTCGCTAACCTCGAATCTCTAATGCAAGTACATCTCGAGATATTGACAATCTTACATCAACCAAAATATGTAATAGTGTGTCGGGTTAAAAATTTTGGCATGTTTTCAACTTTCATTGATGTATTTTATTCATATGGGTCTTTGTGAAACATCGAACTCTAGTATACTCCAAGACAACTAATGAATGTAATGCCCCAACCTACCTTGTCTCGGTCAGCTTTATCTCCTACTTGGCGTGGGCTGGAGGGAATCTTTTTTTTTATGGTTGTTAGGGGCCTCATTTGTGCTGACTGACTGCGTGGAGGGTGGAGTTATTAAATCTTGGCGTGTTGGAGTCTTCTGGCTGGTGGATGCACCTCATTTATTACCCTGATTTGCAAATCTTCCTTGTTCTGGTTGACTGCCTGCATATCCTTCTCTGACCGCGTGGGATTTCTTTTTGTTGGACTGCGTGTGGAGTGGTTGAGAGGCCATCGGATTCCTTTCTGTCAAGGCATTTTTATTCATGGCTTCTCCTGGACGCCTTCCTCCTGCATTTATTAAAATTTTGATTTGCAAATCTTCTGCGACTTCCGTGGCCTGTGTGCCTTACTCTGTCCTGGAGAATGCGTGTTCTTTCCTGTCTCTTGCCTTGCTGCGTTTTCTTCCCCCTTCCTGTGCAACGTGAGTCCAAATCTTTCCTTCCTCGCGTGCATGTTTCTTCTGCTCTACCTCGTGGATGAGGGCCTGTTAACACTAAGGTGGACGTGGCTTTTATTTGTTGTCTCCTGAGGCGTTTGGGTGGAAAAAGGGATCGTTGTTTTCCTTTGCTGGCCGCGCACAGCTACCAGCGAGTGAGGTAGGCGTGTTTCCTCCTTTTTCTTGGGTGCTGCGAGGTGTGTTCTCGCTTTGATCTCCACAAAGGCTGCGGCAGATAAAATAGCCGGGTGGCGAGCATGTTGCAGTATGGCTGAAGCATTTTTTTGAGCGCCTCCAACAAGCAGGTCATCCAACTATGTTGTCTTCTGTTCAGCATCGACTACATCCTCAAATTCGGGATTCTCCTTCAAGGTGGCAGATCACACCCACGGGCACAGGAGATCTATGCAATGTTGGAGAAAATGTCTTGGGAGATGAAGGTAGTAGGATATTTTTCAGATCCAGAACATGTACTGAGTTTTATCTTCAAAATCGATTATGTGACAGTGAGGGTGTTACCAGCAGACCTGATGAAATTTATTTACAAAGATTCTCTATTGAGATCTTACTTGTTGTACGATGTAACTCATGGAAGAGAACCTCATAGAGGCCGATCTGTTTCATATCAGAATATTCATGAAACACAATTTGCTTTGCTATTATATGAGCTTCTTCAACGAGTCACCAAGTTGGCAGGCATAAAGTTTTCTGTTGGAATTATCACACCTTACAAGCTACAGCTGTAATGTTTGCACCGAGAGTTTGATGTTGTCCTCAAATCTGATGAAGGAAAAGGTTTATGGCCACTATTTTGATGGATAGCTGTAAGGTGGTTGTCTTGGATATCAGGTATCCAACTGTGCCTTTTGCAGAGCTTCAAAGGCATCAAGCTTGTGTGAATGCCCTTGCGTGGGCTCCTCACAGCCCCTGCCATATTTGCACCGCTGGAGATGATGCGCAGGCACTCATATGGGAGCTGTCAGGTGCGAGTCAGCCCCTGGTAGAGGGTGGAGGCCCTGATCCGATGCTAGCTTACACAGCTGGTGCTGAAATAAATCAGTTGCAGTGGTCTTCCTTGCAGTCGGATTGGATTGCAATTGTTTTTACTAACAAACTACAAATATTAAGGGTTTGAATTTTGTCTGGGTGCAATTGCTTTTCAACCAAAGCCTCTGCAATCTTTATAACATGGTTGTACGGTATGTTTTTATGCTGGCCCGTGCAGTGTATGACGACTGTTGAAGCTGGAGAAACAGGCAAGATATTTCTACACCTTTCTACTGCTATTATATTTACAATTATTGCGAAATCGAACCACTTTTTCCTTGCATTGATTTGTCAGTTGGATGTCATGATGGGAGATTTCCCCTTTCTGCTTGTCTCTTCTTGTTTTTGCTTTTATCGTTGTCAGTATGTTGGTCGAAAGGATGCGTGTGCCCTCTCCTCTGAATGTTATGTTTCTCTTACTCGAATGATAGACCTTCGTCTGTTTGTTTATGTATTAATTCTTCTCTGCGATTGAGTTGCAAGTTATTATGTTGATCAACTAGTATTTTCGATATTATGGAAGTAAGTTACGATAACTATGAAGCTCCTACCTAGCACCCTAGTTGTCTTTTGACATTTTTTTGTTAGCTCCTTCGCAAGTCCCTTTGATAACCTTTTGGCATCGAGAAAGAAAGGTTGTAGGATTGTGTGAGCAATGCGTGGGCTAGCCAGCTTAGAGTTTTGGTATCAAAACTGGTAGAATGAAAAAGTTTGTGTGCAATGTGTTTTGCCGTCTCGCGTGTTTAGACTCTTATACTATCTTTCATCTTGTTTCTAGGATTTTAAGGCCATCCTCAAGAAGTATCTTGACCATCCTTATCAACTTGAACCATAACTAGCTTTTCGGATCAGCTAAGCTCGAGGTTTCATTGTGCGAATCCAGTACCTCGTAGACACTAGAATAGTTTCGGTCTAATTCCCCTCTCAGAATTGTTGTTGATGGCGCTCTTCTAATTTTCCTAACTTGCATTATTTCTCCTTTGTAGTGTTAACGCTATTAATTAATATTGGTCGGTTTTTATGCACGTAATTACCTTAATATTTTGTGATGGAAATTTCCTTAAATGTGAATAATCCTCGGGAAAAACTCATCTTTCATTTGATAGTCTTATGGATTCATAGCGGAAGGTTTTGTTTTGATAATGTCGCTTAGAAATTATGTTTGTATCTTTGTGTGACGGTTGACGGTGTTACCAAGGGTTGCCTTAAAATATGGTTGTTTTGGGAAATAGGTAATTTATTTTAAATTAACCAAACACTAGAATTGTTGTGGAGGTTTGCAAATCTTAGTGTTATAAAATTTGTTGATGATATTATTGTATACTCTTGTTTGATGGAACTCCTTCTTCTCTCGCGTGTTTGCTACTAGCCTGTAAGACATTGCCCCTTTTTGAATGATTGGAAAATCTTGTAGTTAATGGTCAAAACTAGTATACTTGCCTTCGCTTCGAAACTTATGTTGTGTGTATACTCTATTTGATTTCCGGTTTGAAACTCAATTATACATGGCCTTTTGTGTTAATTTTTGAAACCCGTGGTTCCCCTTCCTTGGGCTGATCAACTCTTGTTCTTTTAGAAATATATTATTTTAGCCTATGCGTTTGGTGCCTTTGATAAATTTCTAGATGGTTGGTCTATTTATATCAAATCTCAATCTTGTAATTATTGTTTAATTACTTACTTGATGGGAATTCTGTTTTTGCTAGATTGTTTATTTCTCCTTATAGGGCCAAGAGCCATTCTCATACTATTGTTATACTTTCGTTGCTTTTACTCCTAGCTGAAGTACAAGGTCTCCTCCTTCTTTGATTGGCATGATAGAGAAATTATTATAACTTGATGTGTTGATAGTGTTTAGAGGTTTGACCCAATTCTTGTAATAAAGTGCTTCCTTTTTGTGGTATTGTTAGATAATAGTTATGGTGGTTTTGTGTAGCCTTATCTTGCTCAGTTCTCGTGAACTGACTCTTGTAGAAAATTTGCTGCAGATGGATTTTACGTGTAGATGAGGGATAGATTTGTAGACTTTTGTCATCAATCTCAGTTGAGAAGATCCTTTTCTCGAAACCTTTTTATGTTGTTCAACTATTGTTAACGTCCAGTGGAAAGTTTAAAAGAGGATTAATGTCTTAGTATAAAGTATCGTGGACTTTGTCATCTGAACTTTGGAAACCTTGTATTGTTTGACCATCATTGAAATTATAATAAAATTTGGTTATTGTGTTGAGTGACTTTGTTGGAGTATCAGTATTTTAAGAATTGATGAAATCTTGTTTTGTTCTTGTAAGTGAGTGTTGCTACAACTTTGCCTTGAGAATAAATTTTGAGTTAAACCTTGCCATGAATTAGTAATAAAGTGTCATAAGTAAACTAACATGGGATTGTTTAATACTTCTGGAAGTTAAATTAAAAGTTGTATTCAAATAAAGTAACGTAGGGGTCACCAACTTGAGAGCAAGAAATTCTTTAAGTAAACAAGGGCAAGACTATCATTGTAGGTAAACTTTATAACATGATAACCCTAGCTCCTCTAGTGAACATTATTCCTTTTACGGTGAAATTTGTAAAATGACCCTAAGGTGAAATGAACTGTTAGTTGTTTGAAGATGATAAGATTTAATAAGCTAGAGAAAACAAATTGGAGACCTCACCATCCTTCTCACCGCCATTTGGAAAGTAAATTTTTACTCCTTGTTAATACTTTTAGCGAAGCCTAAGTAAAGTTGTTGATAATTCTAGTTAAGAGCCCTAGCTTCAATTAAATACTGGCAATAACTAATGAGGTCCTAAAGATGTTTCATCTCGACCTTCTCCCTCTAACCCTTTTCCAAGGCACCTTGTATCTCTTCTCTTAAGTGTGTTGAACTTAAAACCATGTTGTCTTGTGGGCAAGAACAAATCTTAGTAGCGTTAGTGGTGAGCAGATGGCCTTGTGGAATTTAAATACTCCTTTTTCTTGATAAACGAATTAAGCAAATAAATGTCATAATAGAGAAGATTTAAAGATAATTACTCAGTGTCAAAGGAATAAACTTAGCTTGGTAAGATGAATTGTACGAATCATATCTTGAGCCTCCTTGAAAACGTAAGCTAAGAATTGCAAGATGTCCTTTTAAAATAAATAACCCTCAAGAATATCTCATTGTGGTTGGCCCTAACTGTAAGTGTGTTATGTGATTGGACTTCTATGTTGTCTTGTCAAAAAGAAAAAAAAATGTATTGTCCTTGATAGGTGTGAACGTTTCCGTGCTGCCTTTATGGCCATCCTTGTATCAAGTTGTTCACAGTGTTAGTTGTATCCTTGGTGACGACATGTTGCATCATGTTATGTGTCAAGCAAGTCAAAAAAAAAAAGTTATCATGTATTTCACTGTGTTGTTCGTGTGTGGAATTTTTGGGTCGTTCTGATGAACATGAATCACATTTGACAATATCGAAGATAAGTCCTTATTTTTAAGTATACATATTTTGTGGGACTAAAAGTTTTCAAATTAGGGAGATATGATTCAAAAGTGGATCATGCATATAATCAAATTTAGTTGGTTGAGTTAATAAAATGTCAATAGGATTTAAAAATTGCTTGCAATAATTGATGACATAAAACAATAGATTTTGTGTAGAGGTAAAACAATTCATGGGAATATATCCAAATTTATTTTAGATTACATATTTGGATTCTTCTTGAAAATTTATGTGCTTTCAAAAACGACACTTCAATTTGAGTTCATATGCAAAATTTATGGCCTCCATAAGTTGCAAGGCTTTTGTAGTTACATAACCACTTTAATTTGTGTTAAGTTTTGTGTATGCATTGGTTGTAAAATGAAATTAATGGTTGATTTTTTTTTATTTCTCATCTTAGAAATTTTTAATAAACTTTTGGGACTTGAAGGGATGGATTTAGAATACAAAAAGGGATTTTGTATCAAAGAATAGGGGAGCTCTTGGAGAGGAGCAAAGTAAAAGGGGTTCTCTTTGGGGAAGAAGTTTAGGAGAGCAAAGTGTTAGGTTGTGAAACCTATTTTCATGTGAAAAAGTGTTGAAGACTATACACTAAGAGTATTGTACACTTTCCACAGTTGTCTCATGGAGGGATTTATCGAGAAACGTGATTTTCTCATATGGGCGGGTTTTTTGACCCATAGGTTTATGGGATGGTTTTGGCCCATAGTTTTGATACCCACGTTTTGTAAAGCGCTTAGCGATTGTCTATTTATATGGTTTTGTGCATATGTTAGACATAATGTAAACATTGCATATGTGCTTTGAATTCGGGTGTGAATTCTAGAGAGTTTTGTTGAGCATAGCTCTAAAACAGATCTAGGTATTGTATTGAGAGAGCGGTGGCTTGTAATAAAATCTCAGCAAGTGATTCTTGGTGGACATAGCCCAAATTGGGTGAACCACGTTAAATACTATCTCTTTGTGTTGTGTTATTTTATTCTACACTTTTATTTGAGATCTATAATATTTTCTACATATTAATTTTTCACTGTTGCGATTCTGTGAGGGATTATTCTGCATATTTTATCCCTTATTTCCGAACAATTGGTATCGAGTTTGGTTTGGTTTCTGAAGTTTTGAATTGTAGGGAAAGTTTTATCTTGAGTGGGAGATATGGCTAGATGATGGAAGATCTAGGGTTGATAAATTCAACGGGCAGAATTTCTAGTCTTTGGAAGATGCAGATGGAAGATTACCTTTATCAGAAGGATCTTTATATTCCGTTGTCTGAGAAGGTGAACAAACCCTCGAGCATGACGGATGCGGAATGGGATTTGCTAGATAGGAAGGCACTTGGGACAATCCGGCTGTGTCTTGCATCTTCGGTATTATTTAATGTTTCAAAGGAAAAGACTACAAAAGAACTGATGGATGTATTAGGGAAGTTGTATGAAAAACCCTCTGCCTCAAATAAGATATTTTTAATGAAAAAGTTGTTTAATATGAAAATGTCTGAGAATGGTTCTATAGTAGATCATTTAAATGATTTTAATATGGTTGTAAATATGCTACCTTTGGTTACAATAGAATTTGATGAAGAAGTTAGGGCTTTATTAGTTCACGTGCTCTTTACGAGAGTTGGAATAGCTTTGTAATGGCAAGAAGCAACTCGGTTCAGCAAACTCAAAGTTGAAGTTTGAGGATGTTGTAGGGGTGATTCTAAGCAAAGAAATGCAAAG
Organism: Taxus wallichiana var. yunnanensis; assembly: GCA_018340775.1. NCBI lineage: Eukaryota > Viridiplantae > Streptophyta > Pinopsida > Cupressales > Taxaceae > Taxus > Taxus wallichiana. Next base: position 72,986,313 of record CM031236.1, on the reverse strand, counting down.
AAAAATATCTGGTGAATCTTCTACTTCAGGGAATGCTTTGACAGTGGAAACTAGAGGGAGACAAAAGAATAGAGGAAGCCGTGGAAAATCAAAGGATCAGGAAAGGTCAAAATTCAAAAGCAAGATAGTATGCTAGCACTATGGAAAGTCTGGGCATGCAAATGACTGTTGGGAGCTTCGGGACAAGAAGAAACAACAGGAAGAAAACAAGGAGGCAAATGTGGCAACGGGTAATGTATGTCAAGATACTTTGATTCATTCTTTGCACAATATTATTGAATCTTGGGTTTTAGATTCGGGGCTTCTTTCCATGCTACTCCACATAGGCATTATTTTGTTGATTATATTCAAGGAGATTTTGGGCATGTTTTTCTTGGCGATGATGAGCCTTATAAAGCATAGTTGGAAAAGGTTCTATTCAGGTTAAGATGCAGAATAGGAATACTTGGCTATTGAAGGATGTTAGACATGTGCCTACATTAAGACGAAATTTGATATCGGCAGGGAAGTTGGGAAGTGATGGTTGTACTGTGATATTTACATCGACTCTTGGAAGGTTACAAGGTGCTCTTGTTGTGGCAAGAGGTAAGGAGGTTGGAACCTTGTATTTAACCACTTATAGCACTAATGTTTGTAATCTTGTGGCTTTAGAAGTAGATACAACATTGTGGCACTATAGGCTCGGTCATATGAGCTATAAGGGCATGGAGATCATAAAGAAGTATTTTCCTAGATATACAGAAACAAGTTTGGAGTTATGTGAGGACTGCATATATGGGAAACAAAAGCGAGTAAGGTTTCTCAAGGTTGGACCTACAAAGAAAGAGAGTAAGTCGAGCTTGTGCATTCTGATGTATGGGGGTCGGCTTAGGTATCATCTCTTGGGGGTTCAAGTTATTATGCTACTTTTATTGATGATGCAACAAGGAAAGTTTGGGTTTATTGTATTAGAAACAAATCTGATGTATTTGACACTTTTGTTAAATGGAAAGCCTTGGTAGAGAATGAAACCGGTCTTAAGTTAAAATGTCTCGGGTTAGATAATGGAGGGGAGTATCAAAGGAGCAGTGTCCCAAGACAAAGCAAGAGAGAAACCAAATGTCCAAGGTACCTTACTCATCATCGGTTGGTAGTTTGATGTATGCCATGGTGTGCACTAGGCCTAATATTGTCCATGCAGTGGGAGCGGTGAGTAGATTTATGAGTGATCCAGGTAGAGATCACTGGCAGGCAATAAAGTGGATCCTTTGGTATTTGATAGGGACCATGGGGACAGTTTTGTGCTATAGTAGATCAGACACCACTTTGTGTGGTTATGTAAATTCAGATATGGTGGAGATGTATGCAGAGGAGGAGCACAACTGTGAGTTATGTTTACACTGTAGGTGGGACAACAATGAGCTATATTTCACGACTACAAAAGCTAGTAGCTTTGACAACCACAGAGGCTGAGTATGTTGCTTCCACAGAGGCAAGAAAAGAAATGATTTGCTTACAACAATTGCTTGAGGAGTTGGGGCATAAGCAGGAGGAAGGAAAGTTGCATAGTGATAGTCAGAGTGTTATACACCTAGCTAAGAACTCTACTTTCCACTCTAGGATGAAGCATATACAGTTAAGGTGCCATTTCATCAGATGACTTTGGAGGAAGAGAAGTTGAAGCTAGAGAAGATTCATACCAGTCAAAATCCTGCAGACATGATGACCAAGGTGGTCACAAGGGAAAAACTGAAGTTGTGTTCAGCTTTGGTTGGTCTTCACGAAACAAGTGAAGGGTTGAGAAGCTTTCTTAGAGGAAAACTAGTCTCCAAGTGGGAGATTGTTAGGTTGTGGAGCCTATTTTCATGTGAGAAAGTGTTGAAGACTGTACACTAAGAGTATTGTACACTTTCCATAGTTGTCTCGCCAGGGTTCGGGGCCGGGCCGGGCCCCGAGCAGGGTCCAAGAAGCGAGGGGTTCGAGGGCACGGCCCTGAAAAAAAAAAAAAAAATTGGGCCTTAAAACATGCCCGATATATCGAGAAATGTGATTTTCTCATATGGGTGGATTTTTTGACCCATAGGTTTATGGGACGGTTTTGGCCCATGGTTTTGATACCCACGGTTTTGTAAAACTGCTTAAGCAGTTGTCTATTTATATGGTTTTGTGCATATGGTAGACATAATGTAACATTGCATATGTGCTTTGAATCGGGTGTGAATTCTTCAGAGATTTTGTTAGCATAGCTCCAAACAAATCTAGGTATTGTATTGAGAGAGCGGTGGCTTGTAATAAAATCTAAGCAAGTGATTCTTGGTGGACGTAGCCCAAATTGGGTGAACCACGTTAAATACTGTCTCTTTGTGTTGTGTTATTTTATTCTGCACTTTTATTTTAGATCTGTAATATTTTCTGCATATTAGTTTCTACTATTGTGATTCTATGAGGGATTATTCCGCATATTTTATCTCTTATTTCCTAACACAAAGAGGTTGGAAGATTGAGTTCATGACTAGAGAAAAACTCTTTGTAAGGGAAATAAAAAATTGTGCACCATGTGGTAAGTACGACACTAAATTTAATCTCTAAGAAATTTGAGAGAAAATTTATAATACGTAGTAACCTAAATTATAATTCAATAAGATTTGAGAGATAACGAAGCTAAGAGATGTTTTTAGAGATAATCAAGTTATATTTATTTGTGTTTTAGTTTCTTGTAAATATAAGAATAAATTTTGAGGTTATTTTATGCATTTCAAGCTTTGAAAGGTCTTGTAGTATCAGTAATGTACTCTAATGTATTCTCATGTGCACGATATATTTTTAGTTATATTATCATGATTGTTATATCTATGATTCTAGTAGGTGCTCCATGTTTGGCATGATGGATCCTTTTTGGCCTTTTTGCCTTGTGTTTGATATGCTTCAACATGTTTCCTTTCCTTGCTTCAAGCTAGAGGTTTATTCATTGTTTTATATGTTTTTATATGACTAGTGTATATTCTTTTATGATGTGCCTACTCCATTATCGATGTTTCTAAAATGTTTTTAATATATTTTTATTTATGTATGTGATATATGTTTTATATTATGCTTAGTTGTATCATATGTTTGTTGTGCTTCAACATGTTTCCATCGATTGCTTTGTATGTGATGTGTATTCACTACTTTATGTGATTTCTATGATGAACATGTATTAGTTTCCTAGTGTTTTTGCTCTATGATTGACGTTACTTTTGTGGTGTAGTGATCCATATCATGTCTGGATATGATTTTATGCCCTTCTCCATATTTCAATTATCCATATCATGTATCTATTAGGGGTGAGGACTTTTGCTTGTTTTTGATAGTGATATATTTTTCTTATTTAAGGGCATATCAAATGTTCATATTTGTTATATCTTTCCGCTTGAGACATATTACACTTGTGCTTACATAAATGATATATTAAGCCCACTTAGAGCATTTTTATTACTATGGTTACACCCTTATGCTCAAGCCCACACAGGACAAATTTGTAAATGTATGCATGCTTTGACAATGACATTTTATTTTTACTATATTTACATCAAAGATTTATTTTTACTATACTTACATCAAATCTTTATTTTCCCATCATACACACAAAGTATGTTATCTCTTTCTTTTAAGATACGTGATTTATAGGTTCATCCCACGCCTCAAATGGGGGTATATATTCCAATTATTATATCTCCAATCCTCTCGAGACACTTCCTTACTTTCCTATGTGGAAGTAGTCACATGGTGCTACACAAATAGTTTCCGCTTATCTCATCATGAGACACCTAAACTAGATTTAGATACAATAAAGATTATAAGATATGAGTCTCACATATGCACCATTACGGTTTCAAAGACAACCATGTATATTAGTTTGTATTTCCTTGTCTTTCTTAGATTTCAACAATTTCTTGATTATTATTTGGAGGGGACGAGGTTTCCTATCCAAGATACAAGGGCATGTATGTTAGTTACAAAATATTTCTAGCCCTCCATTATGGAGATCAAGTTGTTTCTCTCTCCTTTTGACTTCAAGAGCTCTTGTTATTATTTATATGTACCGACTTCAAGAACTCTCAAGAGATGGTGCGGTGACTACAAAACTCTCTCAATAAGTGCTTGTTTATTTTACTTTGACATTTATGCATGCACACACATCAAAGTGGGGCATTATGTAGACATGAAATTTTGGTATGGGTCTAGTTAATTTCTATGGTGGCTAGTGTATTTATGTTTTTATTGACTATTGGTCCAAAATAGGATTTTATTGACACGTGTTCCCTTGTGTTTTACACAACTTGCGACACTTTGTTCCTTGTATAGATTATTGCGACCTCGTTTTACTCTTGTCAACTCTTTGTTATGATTTATGATTTATTTTTTTTCTTCTATTGCTTCCCTTTTTTTCTTTCTTCTCCTTGGGTGATTTCTTGTTGTTCCTAGGCATTTTCTCATAACCGTACTCCTATTTGTTGTGATTTTTGTTGTGGGACATTTATACCCATAATTTGGGTGCCTCGAGGTTTTGTCCCTTATTTATTGCCTTTTCGTTCATTGCGTGTCGGCATGTGCATCAATAGGGTCCTAATTTGATTTCAAGAAGTCTATAAATACATAGGCGCATTTGGTGCATTTATGGACACATAATGTTTACAAGTGAATTGTATCTTGGTTGTAAGAGCAACGAATCTATTCTATTTGTGAAACATTCATGTGCCAAAAGACGAGTGCAAGCATCAGAGAAAAGCATCTAGCATCTACTATTTATTGCATCAATTTGAATGATTAAGGATTCAGACACTTGTGTACAATGGGCTTCCTTCTGAATTGCATTGATATTAATTTGAAGAAAAATTTCCTTAAAGGAAGTCGATTGAGACATTCCCGCAATTCAAACCCTACTTTTCAACCATTTTACCAGGTTGTGAATGTCAAATAAGAATTGCCAGGAAGGAGAACAATTTTCTAGTGACTCACACTAAACTTTCAAAAAGCGAACAAAATAAGTGGATCCCAGAAGGAGAAGACTAGATTTGTTTACAAACTTTAGAAGGGTGCCAAAATTGTGCTCATATGGTCTTGAGAGAGACAAAACCATACTTGTGTAGTCGTGGTCGAGATAGCTAGATTTTGATATTCTTTCTTAATATGTCTTTTCTTATTGTCTCACGTGCCTTCCTTGCTGGCCACTATTTAGAAATCCTAATTCTCTAGTGATTTCAAATATTTTAATTATTCTGATTATTTTTAATGTTCTTATATTCCTAAACTATGCTCATTTCTGTTATAAATCTGATTTAGTGTGTTATATTAAATTAAACGTAATTGCAATAGACGTGGTCAGGTGTAGTGCATGATTATTTTAAAGCTACTTTCCTTATCTGGACAGTGTTGCATGGAAAAAAAAATCTATGTAACGTGGTAACTGATATAATAGTTATTTTGTAATGTCATGATATAATAACTACTACTCTCATGAGGATGGTGACTGTTTTTAAGATGAGAAGGGACCCTTTCGTGGCAGTAATAAAAGGGCATAGTTTCTGTCTATGTCAGCAGAACATGGTGTATTTAAGCCTCTTTAATTTTCTCTAGAGTTGAATAATATTGAATGACTACTGTACTGTGAACAGTTATTTTCTGTGAAGAAGTTGATAAAACATCATTGTCTGCATGTACCTAAATATGAAATGGTGCAGTTGGTAACAGTTTAACTTATTTCATGGAATTCGCCTGTTTTAGGTTTATGAGTGGTGAAGTTTGTTTTGAAATTGATGGTGGTCCGCTTCAAATCACCAAAAAATTGTCATGTAATTTGTCTTATGTATATTTTCCACTCAAATATACCTTGTTTTTAAATTAGTACGAGGGTTGAATTTTGTTCACACATTTTCCAAAAATCTAAAAAAAACTCGCTCTCATTCCATAGATTGTGATGCCTAGAACTTGGGTTCCTTTAACATTGTATTTTAAGGATTTGTTTCTTTTGAGGACTTTACCATTGTCTAATATGGATTAATAAAAGATCATAAATAAATTGGGACACAAATACTCAATCACTTTTAACTAGGTTGAAAGACTTATATAATATTATTAATTTAAAATTTATAGAATGGTAATCATGTAAGGTTTAGAGGTGTGTGCATCTTATTGGGAGATTAGATGACAGTTTTGAGAAGTCGACAATAGAAATGTGCGTCCAAAAGTGCTTGTCACCTCACCTAGAAAAATAATAGTGATTGAATCGGAATGTCTAAAGTACAAAAGATAGTCATGATAGTGTCAAAAGTGTTTATGACGTCCATGGAAGGTGTCGAGATGTACGTATTGAGTTGACAATTGTGTTCACCCATTTTTTTCTCCAATGAACCCACTCTATATTTTCTTGTTGGGGCTTTGATCACTGCCTGCAAAACAAATTTCATCTCTTTACCCCGAATAGGAAGCACCATATGTTTTGGGGATTGCATCAAACAAGTGAATATCAAACCATGTTAATATTTGTGAGGCCCCTAGACAATAAATATATCAAAACAAAATAATCTTAATCATTGTAATCCTAGAAAAGAGAGAAATATTGTGACTTGGATAACAAAATAACCTTAATCATTGTAATAACCTTAATGATTTTTCTAACATTAACTTGTGTACTTTAATAATAAATGATCTAATAATTGTCCAATTTCTATAAAATTCTTTATAAGTGCTAAATACACGATCTACTAATTATAATAGCATGCAAACTTGGTGTCATATGGTTTGCATTCTTAAATGATTTCTCTAACATTGACTTGTGTACTTAATAAATGATCTAATAATTGTCCAATTTCTCTAAAATTCTTAAAGTGCTAAATAAATGATCTAATAATTATAATAAGATGCAAACCTAGTATTGTATGGTTTGCATCCTTCTATGATTTCTCTAACATTAACTTGTGTACTTCAATAATAAATGATCTAATAATTGTCCAATTTTTCTAAAGTTCTTACAAGTGTTAAATAAATTCTTATGAACAATAAAGTGGTTTTCTGTAATTCTTTAGATGTTTAGATGATCAATGAATTATAATAATTGTGTATTAATAGATGAATGGAATTCATATTAACAACCTATATGTACCAAATCTAACATCAAATAGTCAAAATTTTGAAAAAATATGGAATAAGTGGATCGTGTACTCGCGATTCAAAGGGGGTCACAATAAGGGCCATGGAGTATCACTAACACTCATGATAGGTTTACAAGTGTTAATGATCCTCTTGACAAAGAGCCTCGGGTGAGTGAAAGGGGAGGAAAAGAAAAAATATCTAGGAGCAAAGTGAAGGTTCGTGATCTATAAAAAGTGGACTAACACGCCAATAACACCTAATTTAGTAACTATGCAATTTTAACAACTAATAAAAAACATGGTGCCATTTTTGGTGTCTACACATTATACATTTAGTATTTTTTCTTTTGATTGGAGAGATCTTTCGATCCTAATCCTTTTGAAGTTGGATGGTGTGGGGTTAAACTTGTTATCCTAGATACGGTAGGCAACTTTGGGGTAGTCTATTCACCTTACTTTATGCATTTATGAAGTCATATATACAATATCTTGTTATCCAAGTCACGATATTTCTCTCTTTTCCTATATTTTTCACCACCTCACTCATTTTCAATTGCTTGGAAGAGAAATCTCCGGCAGTGGATTTCACATTGAAAGTGATAACAAACACTACCACTGGACCCCATCCTCTATGTTTGTCTTCATTTATGAACTATTATTTAAAAGGAAAGGATACTTGTTAATTTGAAAATTAATTCTTTGATTGCACATTTCTTTAATTTTATTTTACTAAATAATTTATTTTCTTGTATGAAAGATAGTAAAATCAATTTTTGTAAGAAAACAATACTGATGCATTGCCCAACTAACACTTGAAAAACAAAATTTAGAGTTGCCACTATCTTCTAATTATGCAAAATGTGATATCCTATCCTAATCTGATGGTATAAGAGCAGTAAATAAATGAAATAATGCAATACAAAAATTACTCAAACAACTAAGAAAGTGAAAGATGAAACCCTAATGTGCAAGAAGGGTTAAGAAAAGCCTTAGCTGATTCGCAGATGTTGTGGGACTGTGTCATAGTGTAGACCAAGGGAACAAGAGGAGGGAACGACTGCACAGAAGTCAGAGAAAGCACATATCTAAGTTATTTCATTGGGTGGGGTTCCTGGAAAGGGATAAGGGTGCCCGGAAAGGAATAGGGGCGCCCATGGGCACCCGGGTCTGCGAAAATGGCCAGAAACCTCCTCGAAGTGTCGTTGGATATTCTCATGTGTTTGATTCCTATCACACTAATGTCGTTGATCTGCGTCGGATGTCCCTGTGAATGGGAGATAGATAGAAGAATCACCTGCAAAACCCCAAACAAAGCATCAAAACCCTAAAAAAGAAAGATGCATATGAAGGGGTTGGACTGTCCTCAATGGCCACAATGGTGGACTTAATAACTGAGCGTTGCACTACATCTCATACCCAATGTAGTTCTAGGTGTGTGTGTGTGTGTAAATCATGCCCTAAATTTTGCTCTTGTGCCAGTCACACTTTGTGAAGTAGCGAGCAAGTAACTAGATGTAGAATGTAGTAAATGTGTGCATGAAAACAATAAACTCCCCTCTTATGAAGTGTGATGCAGATGAACCAACATTGTGTGCCTTGTGATGGAGCTAGATGGATGCAAATGTATCTTTAGGTGCCTTTGATGGATGCAACTCTAGATGGTGATAGTAGATGCTTAGTGTTTGGTCCCTTATTATGGTCTCATAACTTTATATTTATATGGTTCTCTTGATCTAATTTCGTAATTAACCCCGAAAAGGTCGACCACTAAAAATATGGAAATCTCAAACAGTTAAAAAGTGCCCAAAAGATGAAAACAAAGTATGAAGAGGATCAGGGCACCCCAAAGGAACAAGGCGCTGGGCGCCGGTCGAAAATAGGAACAATGCGAGAATGACAATACATACAAGGGTAATACGACATCAAGTAATGTAAAAATGGCCAAAGACATGGTTTAATTATTACTCTTTTCACTTAAGCACCATATGAATAGTATTATGAGACCGAGACTAAATAATGACGCCAAATGTGCGATTTAGTGAATACATCTTCTATGACACATCTAAAATGAGTTAAACAATATACACTAATAATTAGTGTTTAGATTGTATAATATCATGATTTTAATTAGATATTTGATTTTCGTGGGATTTCTATACATGTATTTTTTTCTTTTTATATGTATTTTTGGTAATAATTATAAGGTAAGAAGACTCCTTTTAGCATACAAATATTGTAAAAACTCTAATCAAATTGTTCGTGGAAGCCAAAAACTTAGCAATATTATCCCTATTATTATTATGATGGAACTCAAATCCCAACCTCAACTTATATGGATGTATGATCACACTACCTTACTGAGACAATTTTATGTGCATGCCTTAATATTGTCTCTCTAAGAAGAGGTGTTAAATTTATCTTAGCGTACATATGTCATTTCTCAAGGGTCTAATCTCGTCATGATTAACTTTAAACATAAGTCCACACCCAAGACAACCAAGGGTACTTGATAAGGATCTTATTAAATGTTATCTTATTGTAGTTTCTCCCAGTAGAGTAGTACTTGATTGGTTACATTAAACAAATGATATAAATAACCCCAAGTAGAACTCGGTCTTCCCTTTTTCTCCTCGCTCCAAGTGGCATCTTTGCATTCAACATAAATGGCACAACTATACATTCCAAGTTGTAGATATAAAATAAATGAAGTGCTTAGAGGGAAAAGCATTAGAAATATTCTAAGAAAAATGTGACACATTGAATACACTCTCATAGATGACATGATATTCATAGGGCTGAAAATGCTTAGTCATATAAAGAGAAGGTTGCGTGAGGCCTTCCCTCACCATAATAACAAAGACTTTGAGGGTTGCTCTATTATACAAGTGGAAGACTTAGGGTAGCTTCCTCTTATAAAGGCCATATTAATGTATGCATAAAAGTCAATTGGCCACACTCTTTGGCGATCATTTGACATAATTGCAACATTGGACAACACTTTTTATCAACAGGGATTACCACGAACCAGCTCTACAATTAAGCCATTTGTTATCCAACATCAGAAACACAAAACCAGCAATAGAGGACTAGAATCTTCTCATGTTAAGAACAGACTCGCACATGTAAGTAGAATAAAAATAGATATTTAAAGGTTGAAACATATATGCGATAGACAATATGGATACGATACATAACAAAGAGATGTTCATGGTGTTACATGTTCCCTTTACGATAAGCATAGCCAAAGAAAGCTCTAATTAGGTCTCACCAAACCTCAATGAAACTCAACTTGAGACACATGTGCATAATTTGTACAAAGCAAATGACATTATGCTTGCATCTAACCTATCAGCACATAGACAGTTGGTTAATGGGGCCCTCGGCCAGGGTGTTTGCATTGTCTACCATTCGAAATTGAAACCCCCAGACTTATCAGTCTTTATAGTCATTGCATTTAGAACATACTTTGGCCCAACATAGGACCCAAAAAACTGCACACATTTGTTGATACCTCTTGTAACACATGGAAATCATTGACAAATGGAACTCATAATGGCGTGGGTGATTTTATATATAAATCACAGGATATGACATTGGATAAGAAAACTAAAAATATTGGGAACAATGAACGCCAAGGGTTATTATTCACTGCAATCTCACATGTATGCTCGAAAGTAGACTTGCGCATCTCCTTAGCATTTACATTTAAGAATTACAAGTGCATGTCAAAATATTTGTATGTATTCATAGGAAAAAATGAAGAGCGACATTTGCATTCAAAATCCCTTGCTCCCAATCTCTAAAACATGTAACTATATGAATATATTGAGAATGTCTTCTCCTAAACTTTTTACTATTTTTTGCATCCTTCCATTCACAATTGTCTTCATCCAACCTTATCACAGACACATAAAACTGGCAGCACTATGAACAAAGTTTTGTATCACCTACTACATGACAATGCATTTCCATAGAAACTTTACATTTGCATCCTTTCCAACTTTTCTTGCCCTAAAGCGCAATTACTAGTTATTTTTATTTTTTATATATAATTGCCTATCTATATAATCAATAGTTCATCTAATTAAATTTATATTTATATTTAATATGTCGAGACGTCCAACACCGAGGAGCCATTCTTGACCCTTTGGCGACAATGTTTCGACATTTTTGTTGCACAATTTTTTTCACGACAACATTTCTTAGAAATATTTTGGTGTTATCATTTCCAAAGTATACCAATTGTTATCACGTCATAAGTTCTACTTTTCAATCCCTCATAATATTTATCGAGACATGTGGAAGGCAAAAACATATGCATGACAGAGTGGCATGTGGGACGCATGGTCACATCGAGGAAGGGAGAAACATGTAAGGTTAAAAATTACACCCATCCCATCCCTTCCAGAGGGTTCTAAACCAACAAAGAAGTGTAACAAAAAAATTTCAAAAAAATCAAATGACACAGAGGAAGTGGAAATATTTATGAAAAATGGAAAAAGAAGGGTTGTTTCCAAAAATTCCCTTCCACATCTAACGTCACTCATCAACAAAAAACATTTAAAATTATTGGTAATTTGGGACTGCGGAATAGTGCTATGATTCAATAACAAACCCAATCATACACACAAGATCTAAACAATTCCCCAAAATCTACAGTAGTGGAAGTATAAACTAGAATAATCCAAATCAAAACAAAGTATACACACATAACACAACATGTATCGTGGTTCACCCAATGTGGGCTACATCCACCAAAGATAGATATCTCATATATATAATATAAAAAGAGTATAAACCAACTCTTCAATACAAGAGTATAATGCATCTCTCCAAGAGTATCTCCTCTCCTCCAGATCTCTAAACGGATCTACATGAGTGCACTACAACCATGCCTCTAAACACCACCAGTAGATCTCACATAACACGGAACTATTGCATCTCTAAACTCCAACCAAGCTATGTGTGGAACTACAACAAGACCTCTCACATGGGTCTACCATATGTGCAACTATAATTGTGCACCAAGAAGTAAGTTTGTCTCTCCATCACTGCATCAACCTATGCAAACATGAAGTCAACCTCCTCCACAATATCTAGATCTACATGAATCAACAATACAACATGATCTCATGGATCTATGAATACAAGATCTCACAACAACCTGTGGATCTAACAATATAAGACTAGATCTACATGGATCAACAATACATCATGATCTCATGGATCTACAATACAAGATCTCCCAACAAACATGTAGATCTAAAAGATGAAAGACTATGTGCTTTCGCATACTATGTAAGCCATTACATCGAGACAAGACGATACAAAGGAAATATAGAAGAAGACATAACCACCTTCTCACCATTTAGATGTACTTGTTATTTCCTTTTGTCCAACTTCTCTCCATTGAAGCTTTGTCTTCATGTAACCTTTTTCTTCTTTTTCTTCTTCTTCATCTTCAACCAAGGAGAATTAACATTCTTCCTCTATCCTTATATTCTAACCCTAGTTTTCTAGCTTATATAAGCTTAGAAAAACTTAGGGCACCTTAGCTATGCATTTACAACCTTTATATCACCTTTACAATCAACCGTCAGATCAAATCCCGCATCTAAAATAAAAACATAAACGCATAGGTAACCAGTGTCGGTTCCCGATGTTGGCCGAGCCCGGTTCCGACGATCTTGCCGACTAGTGTCGATTCCATGACCGATGTTGGTTCCTCCTAGGTGACCGATGTCGGTTACTATGTAAACCAATAAACCTCAAATGCATGCCTTTGTGAAGCAATTTAGCTCCACAACCCAACAATCTCCCACTTAGAGATAAATTGTTGAACTGTACCTATACCTATACATGTACATCATTGTCCTCTACATATCGTGAAGACCATCTATTCTTTACATCAACAATTCTCTCAAATGAAATCAGGAAGATTAAACCATCTTCTAAAACCAAGAAGATAACAAACTCGTGACTTACCATATACCTGCACGAAGCTACTATTGATCCGTGATACATGAGCTATCCATACATCAAGCTCCCACTGAATCGTAACACCAAGCCACCATGACTAACACACCTACAAAGAGCTCCCACTCAAACTAAAGTATTGAGCTTTAATCACAACTATAGCCATACCAACCATGTTCTCCAACCATCTATCCATGTCTCCATGTAACTACCAATGCAACTGACCAAAGACAAGTCAAACTAGAATATGCATAAGCAAAAACAAGATCCTGGGCAAAGACAACCCAAATGAGTTCTACATGCAACCAGTGGGTGATCAATCCACAAACACCTACATAACTCAAAGAATCCAAACACTTGCAATCTGCAAATCCAATCCTGCATAAACAACTTGCATGTCCAAAACCATCTATAGAATATTTATCATGGAGTAGCATAGTAATATGAGGAAATAAAAATATCCCTACTCATGCTCAAAGGGCATCTAAACCATGCTCATACGCATCCATGTGAAAAACAAATATTTTCATCATCATATACTCATGAAACAGAATTTATCCATATGTATAAATTTGCCATATACATCCATCCATATCATCCAGGCTCTCTAGAAGCTCCAAGTATCTCACAGACTAACTCCAAAGCCACATATGAATCATGTGCTTCATCAATGTCAACAACAACAACCATGCTAACCATGTTACTAATAACTACTGAAAATACCAGCAAAAATTTCATCAACAATACTACGAAACCATCCAAGATGAAAGAAAACAAGGGAAAAATCAATAAATTGTAAATACACATTGTTGTCACACATGTAACTTGAAAAACCATGGCATATCCGCCAATAAGTTGTTAACCTATAACAAACAGATTTTCCTTCTTCCACCCTTCAAACTCAAAAGTTTATTTATCATCTACACCCAGCTGAATTAACCATCAACTTCCATCCCATAGGGATATCCAAGCACCAAAAATAAAACCAAAAGTGACATCACCATGCAATAAACACAAAATACCTGTAAAATCATGACTGTCCTCCAAAACAACTTGTGCCTCATGCCACTCTGAATAGTAGCATACTCCTCTCACTCTACACGTACATATATGCCCAAGCTTCAATGCCAACAACCATGGTTTGCTCCCACTCAACATGAACTCCCCGCACCGCTTCTAATAATAACAAGCTCAAAAGCTCCAATATATATATATATATATATATATATATAGTGAGAAGTAAAACCAAATGAAAGAAATATAAACTTGATTCCCTTCTTAACAAAGAATACTTCTACATCACAAAATTTTGGACTTCTTGTGAAGTAGGTGAATCACCTTCTTTTCATCCTGTGTGTACTCAACATCTTTTGTTACCTACAACTGTGTGTCTAAACATGACTTTCCATTGAGGATCTCATCCTTATACTAAATACCCTTGTCCTCAAGATTCCAACACATCCCGAAATAAAATTCAAACCCACCAAATATCCATGGTGTAAATTTTTACTTGTGCACACAATCCAAACATAATATCAGTTGCTTCAAATGAAAGAAATAAACATGAATCATATAGAGATACCTGACTCAAAGTCTCACTGGACTAACCGAGCCAACTCCGTCCTCTTTCTAATCCAAAAATTGAAGTGATCTACTTATTTTACGCCATGTGAACTATGTGCGAGAAACTCAATCCTCCAAAACAAGACACTGAACCATCCATGCCCTCTTTTGCTGCAAAAACCTAGTACAAATTCACTGCCACAAAGACCGAGCTTGGTCGCCTAACTGGTATCGGTTCCTCTGTTACCAATGTCGGTGTTTCTGGATCAAACACAAGTGCTTAAAAATTGGCATAGTACACCAAACCAGGTGCCTACTCCAACCAAAGTTGATAGCTATGTTGAGCCAGTCATTTCAAGAAGCACCCAAATCTTGTACAAAAACTTAACAACAATAATACATGCAAATAAATTGCACCAAGATGAAATACATCACCTTACCAGCACCAAGACACTCAACCACATCTTCAACTAAAGTACATGCTTCTCTGACGGAAATCTCATCTTCGTTCTATATATATTGCCTCTCTACCAAAGCCCATGCATCTAACTACACCAAGGATGCATAATTGTTCCTCTATCTCATACTCAGATCTGCAATCCCAAACCATGCATGTGCAACCAAAACATACAAGCACTGTAATACCAAGATAAAAACATACCTCTATAACCCATATCTGCAATCTGACCAACATGCTTGTGCCTCCAAGAACCAGGGACACCTCAACAAACAAGACACATTCCATGCATCTCTCAATTTCTTCAGATCTACGATTTTTGTTTAAAACTAGGTTGCCCAGTAACCAACCATGGTCACCTTGCTTGACGTTGATCATTATATTCTCCAACAACCTCACATTTCTAGCTTCCACTTGAGATTTAAATCTCTTCCTGCGATTTTCACATCAGAAAAACAAACCTGCTCTCATACACCTATCAGTAAACCACTAACAATATACTAAAGCAAAACCTTGCTCTGAAATAACCAAGCTCTGATACCAATTGTTGGGAATTCGGGACTATGGAATAGTGTTATGATTCAATAACAAACCCAATCATGCACACAAGATCTAAACAATTCCCCAAAATCTATAGCAATGGAAGTATAAACTAGAATAATCCAAATCAAAACAAAGTACACACACATAACACAACATGTATTGTGGTTCACCCAATGTGGGCTATGTCCACCAAAGATAGATATCTCATATATATAATATAAAAGAGTATAAACCAACTCTTCAATACAAGAGTACAATGCATCTCTCCAAGATTATCTCCTCTCCTCCAGATCTCTAAACAAATCTACATGAATACACTACAATCGTGCCTCGAAACACCACCGGTAGATCTATCATAACCAAGAACTACTGCATTTCTAAACTACAACCAAGCTCTGTGTGGATTTGCAACAAGACCTCTCACATGGGTCTACCATATGTGCAACTATAACTGTGCACCAAGAAGTAAGTTTATCTCTCCATCACTGCATCAACCTATGCAAACATGAAGACAACCTCCTCTACAATATCTAGATCTACATGGATCAACAATACAACATGATCTCATGGATCTATGAATACAAGATCTCACAACAACCTATGGATCTAACAATATAAGACTAGATCTACATGGATCAACAATACATCATGATCTCATGGATCTACAATACAAGATCTCACAACAACATGTGGATCTACAAGATGAAAGACTGTGTGCTTTGCATACTATACAAGCCATTACATTGAGACAAGATAATACAAAGGAAATACGAGAAGAAGACATAACCACCTTCTCACCATTCAGATGTACCTATTATTTCCTTCTATCCAACTTCTCTCCATTCAAGCTTTGTCTTCATGCAACCTTTTTCTTCTTTTTCTTCTTCTTCATCTTCAACCAAGGAGAATTAACATTCTTCCTCTATCCTTTTGTTCTAACCCTATTTTTTAGCTTATATAAGCCTAGACCAACTTAGGGCACCTTAGCTATGCATTTACAACCTTTAGATCACCTTTACAATCAACCGTAAGATCAAATCCCACGTCTAGAATAAAAACATAAATACACAGTGCTTAGGTGTCGGTTCCACTGGACCAGTGTCGATTCCACGATCTTTGACCGGTGTCGGTTCCCCGACCGATGTTGGTTTCTCCTAGGTTGCCGATGTCGGGTAGCCAATTGATGCCGGTTATTTTGTAAACCAAGAAACCTCGAATGCATGCCTTTATGAAGCAATTCAGCTCCACGACCCAACAAAAATTACAGCCCAATCACTAAATTACAATAAAGAGTACTAAGAGTATAATAAAAAAATAGCACCATAATTTTTTGCATAAATTCACATTTGAAGATTGAAAAGTTAAAATTACTAATAGACTATTGCTGAAATCAAAAGTATTAAATGTTGTATGGAGGATTTGATTACAACTTGTTGGCTTAGTGCAGAGACAACATCATGGACTCATGACTCACAAGACCACTATCGATTAAGAACAAAAATAATAATTTGGATTGTGCCTTACCAACATTTATTTTAATCATATGCCTAATATTTTACCAACTACCTTGGGGTTGATACAATTCATCATGTGATAGAACCATTTGGATAAACTCAAAGCAACAAATGCCCATCAATAGAACATGTAAAGTTGAGTGGTTCAAGTTTTCTGAAATGGAGATCTGCCAACACGATTGGCTAAGGAAGCTATAAGAAGTACCAAATAAAAAATCCTCTATTGAATTTTATTTCCACAAATACAATTCGCTAAAAAATATGTTTGGCTTTACAAAGAAACTTCAAATAAGTTTTAAAAATGAGAGTTGAAACTTGAAAGGAGGAGAATGGGGTGGATTTGATGAGAGCTAGGATTGTTGAAGCACAAGATTCATCTACAAGGTTTGTTAGACTGAATCTATACATTTCAATATTTTTGTATATTATATTATAAGAAATTTCTAAAAATTGTAATGTAAGAAATAAAAAATACTTAGTAATATTTTCTTTAAAACACTTGATTTGAATTCCCAAAAACAATGCACCTCTCTAGGTCTAGTTTACTCTTACACACTTTTACGCCACTACAACATTGAAATACCCCTACATACCAAAAAATTCAATAGCTACTACCATATACTCCGTGGCCTTGTAAACTATTTTTTTAATTTTATTGAGGACTAAAAATGTCTTTCTTTCATTATTTGTTTATCACCCCTAGTCCCCTAATTTTACTTAAAGATTATAAATCCTTTTCCATTCAACATTTATGGTTTTCCATAAACAGAATGGTGCTCACAAGAAAATATGTTTAAATTCATGGAATCCAAGGATACAAGATAGGGAATCAAATCCTACATTAGGAGGGAATAAAATGTGTATCAACATTTAAAAGAAAAAAAAGCACCCACATTGAGAAATAATAGAGTCAACTAAGATTTAAAATCACTTACAATTGGGGGAATTACATGGATAATTATTCTAAGACGTTAAACTAGTTAGTTATGTGGAAGTGGTGTTAACACTGTGGGAATTACATGATACTGAGACAACATAAACAAATAGCTAGAAGAAATGAGAGGCAAAAATGTTGGTAAATGGTATTGTGCTAGTAAATACCATAAACATCTTGCAATGTACAATGTTAATGCTACCATTCTTAGTGGCTCATCATCCTCTTCACAGTCTCTTTACCTATTTGGAACACACATTTTGTAGACACAATTCATGTAAACTAGTATGTACATTTTTATTGACTCTTGAGATATTTGATAGTGGTTTGGACTTAATGTATAATGTATCTTGTAATTGATTGTAGCCAAAATACCCTTACCTATGATATTTTGTACTCAAATATAATCCTTCATTTAAAAAATATTTATTTTTGTGACGTGTACACTTGATTTACTCTTGTCATATGAAGTGTTAATTTTTTTACTACTTTTCATTATGGAAGGGTTGGTTGAAAATATACCCTTCACATTGAAATTTTGACTAGCCCTTCAAATTCAATCCCTGGTCATGTGGTTGTGCCAAGGAAAATAGATCAAGTTTGAAACTCCCCTTTATGGTATTGGCGAAGGATCGTAAAACAATTGATATCGTTGTTATGTTGAAGGTGTTTTTCAAGGCATAATTATAAGGGACCGAAGGAGTTGGCTCTAACATAGCCGTATCAACATCCATCCATCCAATGGTTGAGAGGGAAGTTGGGCGGTTGTGTCATTTGGTTAACAATAAGAGAAGCAAGTTACATTAAATTATCTAAATAAATGGAAAACATGCAAATTAAATAGATGCACGGATAAATCCATCCAAACTCCATCCACTTCCATACTTATGTTGCGCCTACGGTCATATAAAACCCGAAGCAAACTAAAAACTCGTAGATGGAAACCAAGAATCTCCTTAGGTTTCAAATTTAAGAAATATTTCTATCGTAATAAATTTATAAGAAAGTAAATTAATGTGAGTGAAAGGTTTCTAATTGGCATGTGAGCAAAGAAAGAAAGTATAAAATATAGCATTATTTGAGCGAATTCAATATATGAATATTGTGAAAAGGCGTATATGGAACAATCTAAAGCATGGAATAGGTGGGAGACATATAGGTATTTATTTCCCACCTTATTATTTCCAACATTCCATTTATGTCTTTATCTTATGTAACAAATTAACCATCATCCAATCGAAAACTTTCAAGTCGTAAAAATAAAATAAGAAATAGCAATGCTTGATCGGTAGATATAATCTACATGTTTCTCCTATCTCCAACCATTAGAGGGACTCAATTATCAATGATTTGTCCCACATCGAATAGTTTCCTACAATTACTTGATCTTTTGACTAAAAAGTGGGAGTACAAATTTATATAAGAAGCGTAAAGTGGGGTTGGGTTTTGAACATGAAACCTATTGGATTTTTCCCATTTTTTATTTTGGCCCCTTTAAGATTAAATTACAATCAAGTGAATAATGTGAGCAAGATTGAGATGATAAACTAGAGCACATATAGCAACTATTATTTGGGTAAGAACAGTATGTGCCAAGGAATAGGTGTCTAGGACATGCAGATATTTAATTATCTCCTTTCTATTTTAAACTTTCCAATCATGTCTTTGTCTTATCTAACAAATTAAATGTCCTCTAATCAAAAACCTTGAAGCCATAAAAATAAAATCAAAAATCAAATCCTTGTTATACATGTGGTTATTGATGGATGAGGACATGAAGACCATTGATGAGGGAATCCCTAATCACTAACCTAATAGCTAGAGAGAAACCCTTTTCACAAATATGAATGAAATGGATACCCTGGGATGTTAAGTCCACTCCACATATCCCTATGTCTAAATTGTTCCAAGAGATGTGTCAGTAAAATTCCCTTACATTTATGTGTGTTATAAATACCCAAAAATACAAGGGATCATATTGCATACAAAAACTATTGGTATAGGAAGTATTGATCAAACGCTTCTTACATTTTAAGATATCTCTAAAATATATTGCATCGATGACTCGCAAATTTGCACTTCCTTTCTCCTTCAAACAATTGACAAAAAGGCAAGTGGTTACAAGAAAGAATAATTTCACATCAATTGGTTCCACGTAATGTTTTCCTCACCCTTAGACTTCTCCTCCCTCAAACCCTTTCTTCAACTCCCCTCTTTCTCTTTATTATCTCAATCTCACTCACATTAATCATATGACTACAATTTGAGCTTAAAAGAACCAAAATAAAAAATGGAAAAAATCCATAAGTTCTAGGTTTGAAACCCAACCTGTTATTTGCTTCTTGTAGCACTTCATATCCTGCTTTTCAATTTTGAGCTCAAATAATTGCATGAAAACAAGAGCCCCTCCAATGGATGGTCATATGGGAAACATGTAGATTTAATAAGCCAATTAAGTTGTGTTATTTCTTGTAGTCATTTATTTACCTTTACTAACCCCATGCGTGTCGACCTATGACCCAGTAGGCGCCTGGGTGCTCACCCAAGGCACGTGCGGGTGCCAAGCCCCTCCTTTATGTGAGATTTGTGAGAAGGTTATGCCATTAATGGAGGATGATTTGCAAAATCATAAATACATTTACTTATTTAAAGAGGTAGAAAATGTAACTAGCATATCTAACATTAGTGCACCACAAAAGCTAAATAACATTGTAAGAAGCATAATAAACTAGATCTGAGCCATGATAAGTCATATAACACGAGGGTTTACACCCTTAAACAAAATATACAGAAGCGAACACATATATATTGATTTAACATAGTTCAGGTAGCCACATTACAGTCAAAAGGGTCATCTCAAACCATATACAATAAATGACAGGGACTTAACTCCTACAAATCCTTCCCCATATGAGACCCTATCTATAACTTTCCCATTTTAACCCTTGTTATAGATCCTAGTGTCATATAGAGGCTTATAGCATCCCTCACAACCCTTAACACTAAGTGCTCTAAACCCTAGCATTATTGTAGCACATTGTTACTTTGATTCTTATTCTTTTTGCATTCTCTTTATCTATCTCTTTCCCTCCTTTTCATTCCTCTTCTATATTTTCCTCTATATTATCCTCTCTCTATCTCCTCTTTTTTCTTTAGCTCAAGCATCTCTCTTTATAGGATCAGCACCCACCATCATTCCTTCTCTCCTAAACGAGATCGTGTGCCAAGTGTTGATGTGGTCCTCTAATGGTGAATGCTTATCCCTTTGCAAACCCTCCACTCTCTGTAATGATGTCTTCTGGGAATATTCCCCATGTGGAATGTCCTTTTATTGACCTCGAGGTTCAGTGCGCACCTTATACACTCATCCTACCTAGTCGAGGTCCTCACATTTTTCCTCAAATGCATCTAGAATGAAAAATATAACTAAGTCCTTTAAACCCATGTTATGTCTCCCACGCACACCCTGGTTTCACTTAAACCCTTTTTAAACCCCTTTGTCCTGCACGCTTTCCCCTTAGTTCCCTTCTTCTTACTGGTCATGCGTGCGTGCGCCCTTTGGTACTTGGTAAATATTTCAGGGCCTAACATCACCCCACACTAAGCGTGTTCTTTGTCCTCAGAAATATCTTGCTTCTTTAAAGAATAAAGAATAGTGGGATAGGGACAATCTGAATAAAGAATGGAAGAATATATACTCTTTGTTGTAGAGGGGTGGAAATTTTTTCTTACTATTGCTTGATATTTTCCCAGGCATCCACCTCACCCTGCACTTGCTAAAGTAGGTCACCTACTAGAGCCCTCGTCAAAAATCGATTTGTCACTCTTAGCATTCAACGTGTCTATAATTCCTTCTAGTTGTTTGCTAAGATCGTCCAACACATCCATTCTACGAGTGACCTGGGGATATAGTTCCTTAAGTTGATTCTTAATTGAATCTTCGTAAGGTCTCGATTGCTTCAAATTTTCTCAACCTCGGCTAGGATATTATCCCGCTCCACCCTGTTTCCTTTGTTCTTTTCTTGAAACTCCTTGAAATCTACCTCATGCGCGGCAACTAGTATGTTTGTTACCTGTCTCTGTCAGGGTAATTGTCATAAACAACCTCAGCCATTTGTGTGGCAATCTTCACATCTGCGAGGAACTCGAATCTTGAGTAAGCTGTCTCCACAATATTCGGTATCTCTTTCTCCTTTTGGCATGCCAATGCCTCTTTTTTTTATTCCATTGTGAGTAGTCACCTCTCCATGGTGAGGATGTGGGTTAGGCCTTCCAAGAATTGGATGGTTTACTCGTATTTTTCTCGGGCGGGCCGAGTCCAATTGATTCAAGATTATGGCGTCTAAAATAGTTTCTATCTTCTTATGAATCTCTCGCACCTTTTCCTTTTCCTTTTCCTCCCTTAATTGTGCATTGATCAGCTCCTCCTGCTTTAGCTCCTTTTCCTTTTCAATGATATCTTCATTTTTCTTTTCAAGATCTTCCTCCAGGACCCTTACTCTGTCATTTCTCTGAAGAGCCTTACCTCAACCTCCACCAGACACTTTGTTGAGTGCATTACAAACTTGCTCATCTAATAGTTGTTGAGCATTCACCAAAGGGTTTACTCCCTTGGTATCGATATCTTCATCAATGCCTCATGGTTGACCTCGAATTCGGGCTCATCAATGTGGGACTCAAAATCCCAAGACAACATCTTCCTTGTGTGCGGGTACACACCATCTTCATCGAAAGAAGACCATGCAAGGAGTTGGTTTAAAGGCACGGTACTTTGGAAATGTGCACGCAGTACCTTATTTGGATCATCAATGTAGGTCATCCCTTATTCTTGTGCCACTACCATACCCTTCCCTCCAGGTGCACTTTGCCTTTGGGAGGCTTACCAAGTCAAGTGGGATCTCCACCCATACTTCCATAGTCCTTTTCTATGCTCTTGCTTCCTCCGTCTCCTTGAGAACTTCTTCGGCGTTGCGCTCCACCTTTTGATCCACCAAGTATTTTATTATTCCTACTACCTCCCTTTCTTCATAATCCTCTATCTGATCCTTGGTCAAGCTTGGAGTCCTTTGATATTTCATGTTGACTTCCTCACTTCCCCCCTTTCCGTGAGCACCTCCTACATCCTCATCCTTCTCTTCATTATCCTCCTCCTCTGACTCGTGTACATCACACACAGGATGGTCCTGAGCATCGTCGTGCTCTTCATCATCTCCATCACCCTTATCAGCCTCCATGCTTTCTGTTTCTTCCGAGTTCACCTTTACTATTTACTTCTTCCTAATTAGTGATTCCAATATAGAAGACTCTTCTTTTTCTGCCTCCCTAGGTGACTCCTTTCTTCCGGTGACTCTTCTTTTCAGGAGGCTTTTCTTGTTCTAGTGCCCCTTCCTCAGGTGCCTTTTCTCTCTCTCTTCTACGGGGGACTTCTTCCTCCATGCATAGGTGCTTGGTTTTGCACCCGACTCTGTGCACCTCAAACTTTGTTGTTTGTGTACTTGGCACCTTTTTCTTGAGGGCCTCCTCTATCCACCTTTTCCTTGGCGCAACATTCTTCCTTACGATGGGGTCTTCTAGGATAGAGACATCATTTTCAATGTAAGCACCCTTCTCATACTTTGTCCTTATGCGCAGGTATACCCTTATTGCAGTCCTCCCAACAACAGGAAATGTTACTGGCTTTAACATGTGTACGTCATGGGAGACATACTTCTCCACATATGCGCGCTTCTTTGGATATATCAATGTCCTACGCAAATCGTGGTAATCTTGGTCTATTGTGCTGAGGTCAAACCTTAGCTTCTTTGTCTCCTTGAATCTATTGACTCCGGCCTAGAAGTATTATGTTGTGAAGGAGAATGGAAATTTACACCAGGATCCTTGGCACCATCTTCCAGAGTAAAGCTACCAATGCAAAAAATTTGGTATACGGTGAATCCAGCTTTGTCTTTGTAAAAAGCAGTAACTACTCAGGTATCCTCCACTCTGCGCCAAATGCGTCACACATCCGCTTATACCATTTTTCTAGGCACACCTTGTGGGCAGCCGTCATGGTGTCACAAGTGTACTTCTCAAATCTTTTGGCAGGGGAGGGTTCTCATCTAGGTACTCCCACACAAATTTATCTGGCCCATCGGGCACTCCAATATCCAAAAAGACAATGGTAAGGAGGATGCATTACCAAACATGATATTTTCTCCATCACATGTAGATGATGATTTCTTCTACTATGAACATCGAGAGGTTATAGATGGTCCCCTCCGAGATCTTACGAGCAAACGTTCAACCAAGCCTTGTTAATCTGTGTCCATCTCTCCTACCCATTTAGTTTTGTGACCAAGCACATGGCCATCCTCATTATAGGTTCGAAATCGCAGAGATGTTGAAGTATCATGACCCCTTCTTGTAGTCATAGGCTTCAACAGTCTTCTTGATGGCCTCCTTATCGTCCAAGTCATCATCAAAAGATTCCCCTAGCTATGAGATAAGACCAGTAAATTTAGAGATCATTTGGGAGTTATCTACATCCTACGTCTGCGAAGTAGAAATGGTCTTCATGTACACGCGACATTAACCATTGGTATAGTCGCTCAGGTTTTCCAAAATAGGGCAACTCATAGAGTTGCAATAACCTGACCTTCTCCATCTTCACCTTCACCTTATCATCATAGATAGGCATTCCATCTGGTGTCCTTTTGTCTATAGGGTGAACCAATTCCAATGCCATCTCATTCTCTATGGTGCTCATTCGATGGTTGTAGTCACTTATGGCCATATTTCTAACATGAGACACCCATTCTTTTCCAAGCAACATGTCATCTGGATATTGCATCTTTGTGTACCATTCTTCGTTGAAACTGGTGGAAACAACTTGTTTCCCTTTTCCCTTGCCCTTCTTTGGTGAAACGGTTGTTACTTTCCTTGGTGCCATTTCTCTGTCGGGTCACTAAAAGTTATTTCTTTCTCCTGATCCTAGCTCTTCTCAATTCTACAGCTCTACCCCTTCGTGAAAATCCCTTCAATCTTGTGCCCTAGTTGTGGAACCCTAACCTAGAAAACCCTTCTTTCCACAAGACGACATATTCACTTGCGGGATTCAAAAATTCTACGACCTTCTCCCTCACGCTTGTGTACTCTTTTTCCACTTTGGTTCACTAATCAAACTAGCTATGCACTCAAATCTTCACAACCCTTTTCGCACAACTTTTCTTCAAGGATGCCCTAGTTCGCAAGAGCTCTTCGATATCACAAATGCAAGGTAAACAATAATGTACCCGACCTTCTACTTATAGCTTTGTTTTTTCCCATAATAAATGCCATGCCACCTATCAACGTACTTTTGCAATAAAGGTGGCTTTTTCTTCTAAATCCAACCTTGGCGCTTTTACCCCTACACCTTTGATCTTGCACGAAAAATTCTACAACCTTCTTGCGCGTAAAAACCCTTCTTGACCAAAGATTCTTTTGTGCCCACTTGCACGTCGAAGAAACTTCTTTTGTCCTTACCTAATTTTTGACATCACCTACCTCATGTTGTTCATGCACTTCTCACCCTTGTATGTGGTTTTTGTAAAGCCTTCCTAACACCAAACTCCTCATGTTCACCTTTTCCACACGCGCTCTTCCAAACTACGTACTTTTGGTCCTTCAAACCGGGCCATCGAAACATAGCTTCCACTACCAGCTTCCAGTACTTGTCGCATCACTTCACCCCACACAAAAATAGATGCACGGTCCTCTGCGCATAGAATTTTTTTGAAATTGTAAGTGGCTACCAATGCACAATGTGCACACAACAACAAAAAGAAAAGGAGCAAGCAACAAGAAAGGGAAACATAAAGAAGGAAAATGCATTAAGGGAAATCCTAGGCTAAAGGGAAATATTGCCTTATTTACAAACACAAGGAAGACTTATTTATAGTAGGGCTTCAACCTACTCCCATTGAAATGGCCTAGTAACCGTGTTCCATCCAGTGCTTATAACTGGCAAGTGCCTGAATCAATTATATAGGATATAATATACGGGCCCATCCAATGGACTTTGAATTTCCTAAGATGGCGTAGAAACTTGGAATCATACAATAGAACCATCTTCCCAACCTCAAATTTTTTGTTCGTGGTGTGTCTATCATGCCATTCCTTCTGTCTGGATTTTTCTATCTTCTAACTCTAGCAAGCAATGGCGCCTCTAATCTAACTGCATTAACTTATCAATCATCTCCTCAAGCGCTTATTCGTCGGCTAATCCTCATGTGTGCGTTATACCCAATGATGTTAACATGAATTCAATGGGTAACACTGCTTTGATGCCAAACACTAGTTGGAAAGGTATGGCCTTATTCAGTCTTTTATAAGTAGTTTGGTTTGACCATAACACAGCAAAAATTTTATCATCCCAATCCTTTCTTCCCGCATCACAAATTTTGGTCGGTGTGCGAATCGGTATATTGTTAAATGCATCAGCAGTTCCATTAGCTTATGGGTGATAGGGGTAGTCTTGTGGTGGGCTACCATGAACTCTACCAAAAAAATCCTAACTGTCTCATTCAAGAAATGTGTGACTCTAAAACTAGTCGGGCTTAAACGACACCCATACCTGTTGATTATGTTTTCCCACAAGAACCTAGTTGTTGTTGCCACTGTGTAATCCCTTGTAGGTGTTGCCTCCACCTACCTTGTTAAGTTCTCAGTACAAGTAATGATATAGCGTGAACCAGTCCTTCGCGTGGCAGGTGAAATCAGTCCTACAAATTCAATGGCCCACTTTTCAAATGGTTTTGCGCTAGCTATTAGTCTCAAGGGCATCTCATCTCTTCTCCTTGGTTTGCCAAGGTGTTGGAAATAGTCACGAGGCCTTGCAGAAACTCAATATAATCTGGTACATGCTTTCCCACCAAAGCCCTGCTATAAGGATCTTCCGTGTGGTTGTATTCCTGCATAGTTTCCTCCTGCAATTCCACCATGTGCTTCCTCCATGATTACAACATGCTCATGCTCTAACACACACCGGTGCAAAACCTCATCGCGGCCTAACTTGTATAAGTCTCCACCAATTAACATATAGGGCACGACACGCATGGCTAATCGCTTGCTTTTTCGAAGTCTTCAATCATACTGGTGCCACACCCGTCTTAAGAAATACAACAATATCTTCCAAGTCAAAGGGTGCGCATCACAATCTAAACAATTACGCATCTGGAATTATATCCTCAATGCTCTGCACGTCCTCCCTTGAGTCAATCCTTGATAAATGATCAGGTCCCAAATTACTCTTACCTAGTTTCACGACAAGTGTAAACTCAAACTCTTGAAACAATAAGACCCACTGGCATATGTGCCCTTGTAAAACGGGTTTGTTTACCAAGTATTTCAATACCATGTGGTATGTGTAGAATATAAAGGGTGTTTCCAGCAGATATTGCCTAAATTTATGTAGTGCGTAGATCATGGACAATGTTTTCCGCTCATTAGTAATATAGTTCTGCTCTGCTGGTGTCAACTTCCTACTAGCAAAACACAAGGGTGGTCAACAATTATTTCTCCAAGTTGTGCTAAGATTGCCCCAATCAATCCCCAAAGCATCAACATCTACATGGAATAGCTTATCCCAAGAAGGAAAGCATAATATGGGCACAATGATAAGCTTATTATTTAATATATCAAACACCATCTATTGTGCCTCTCCCTAGTGAAATGGACTTTTGTGTTTTAGTAACTCTTCCAATGACACGGTGATCTTGGCATACCCCTTAATAAATTTTTGGTAATATCCCGTATGCCCAAGGAATCTGCGCACTATGCTCTGGCTAGTAGGTTCCCCCAATCCCACAATAACGACAACTTTGAGTGCGATCCACTAGTAATACCTCCTTACATATGATATGCCCAAAAGGGTTCCAAAGCAGAGTAGAAAAAACACATTTCTTAATGTTGAGGGATATCCTCTGTTGCCGACATATTTCAAACATCAGCCGTAGATTGTCACAATGATCCCTTACTAACCCATATATCGTCCAATCATCAAGGTAGACTTGAAGAAACTTATGGATGAAGTATTGAAATGCCTACACCACAATGCGTGAAAACACATCAGGCACATTCTTCATTCTAAAATGCATGACTGTGTAGGCAAATCTTCCCCATTCAATGGAAAAAGTTATC
Organism: Taxus wallichiana var. yunnanensis; assembly: GCA_018340775.1. Taxonomy (NCBI): domain Eukaryota; kingdom Viridiplantae; phylum Streptophyta; class Pinopsida; order Cupressales; family Taxaceae; genus Taxus; species Taxus wallichiana. The sequence continues at coordinate 72,958,059 of CM031236.1, read as the reverse complement.
TTTTCTTGGTCTTCCTTTGTAATTCTAACTTGATGATATCTTGAGAATCCATCTGTGAAAGTATAGATCTCACACTGACTACTCCTTCCGAGTCTCCTCGATGAAGGGGGTTAGAAAGGGATCAATGACACATACTACATTCAAATCCTTGTAATCAACATAGATCCTTATCCTCCCATCATTTTTAATGTTAATTACCATTGGGATTATCCATTATGATTCCTCAATGATGCCTGATGCGATCATCTGGTCAATCTCCTCCTTGACTTTGACGCGAAGATTCAGATTCATTCGATAAGGTCTCTTCCGAATTTGGTGTGCTCCTTCCTTTAGCTTGATTTTTATTTCCCCCAAGGAGTGGAGAACTCCTTTCAGATCATTGTACCCGCACAGTAATAAGTCCTGAAATTTGTGCAATAGATCAATGATCTTCAAAACCTTCTTTTCTGACCAATAGTCCCCAATAGTAGCCTCCTTAGGTTTTGTTTCTGAGCCAATGTTAACCTTCTTTGTTTTGAGTGGTTCATGGTAGGCATGCGCTTGCTCATCAACACTATCCATAACTTCATGCGTACCTTTAGTATGGTTAACATCCAAATTTTCTATTTCTTCACCATCGATCACATAGACCAATTTTCCTTTCTCTTTCTCCATGCATGCACGCTCAAGTTGTATCTTATTTGATTCTTCCTCATCAAAGCATACTTCTAAACCAGGTTCACCCAATAATTCCAATATTCTATCCTCTGCCATGGCACTATCTCCCATCGTTAGGTGCTTAACAACCTGCAATACCTCATCCACCAATGGCTTGGTGCTCTGATATTCAAAAGCTTAAAGGAGGTCAGCCGTCAACTCTTGCCAATTTCCTATCTAGCAGTGCATCTCTAAGTGAATGTACAATTATACTAATAAAGGAATGATATTTTCTTGCCTCAACATCTTACATACCTCTTTGACATCGTCTAGATCCTTCTGTGGAGCCTCGACGCTCTTCTTCTACTCCAACTTTCAAGATTTCTCCTTCAGACATTGAATTTCCCCTTGAAGACTCCTGATTATGTCCATGGTATCTTGATAGACTTCCTTCTAATGGGTAAGGTATGGATACTTCCCATACACCACCTCTTCCCTTATAATCAACGGTCTCTACTTTGGTATCTCCATGGCGCATGCACCTCATTAACGTCGTCACCAGTGCAAGTTCTAACTCTACCTCACGTGCCACTCTTTGCATCCACTATGAGCTTTCATTCTTAACGCTTACCATCTCGGTGCCTTTGTATTTCCATTCTTTGCTAGATCATATGTTCAAATAGCTCTGGGCATTCCTCATACTTGTGCTTCTTTCCACACCAAAAGCATTGTAGTAGATCAGGGCATTCACACTTATATTGTTTCGTAGACCCACATTTGTAACAAGTTCCATGCGAGAACTCACTTCTTTCGCCTCCGCATGATTGCCACAACCTCTAAATCCTTTGCAAAATCCTCTTCCATGAGCTCCTCCATCCGCATGTCCTTCATAGTGATAACCATCATCCTTGGAATTGTTTGTAATGTTGGTCTAGCGCACACCAATATCAATGGCATCATATATCAGGTCAATCAATCTACAATCCTTGGTGTCATGAGTAGTAGAGGTGCAAATCTTGCGATATCAAGACATGTTCTTGTGAATTGCGTGATGCGAGCGGAAACCTAGTTGCATCTTGATCTCTGTCGAAAATCTCACGAGTCTATCATCATAGCGTGTACAGATCTATGAGGACAATTGTCCTTTATATGCCCCTTTACATCACAATCCATGAACCATAGGCCACTACGAGTCTCATGTGTCATGTTTGTAGATAACTTCTCAACTATTTTTCCATTACAACAATCTGAGCTTCAAGAAAAAGGCTAACACTGGTATCTATGCTTCCTACAGCCTCAACGCGCAGGGAAACCTCCAAGACCTCGCGTGGGTCTATGAAAGTCTTGTGCAAAAGCACTCTCTTGAAAGGTGTTATTAGTCCTCCAACAAACCACTGAGCATGCTGAGAAGGATGAATATCATAAGACAATTTTGATAAGAGAGTCTTAAAACATGCATCATACCCGCACACTCTCTGTCATACCTTGTTGAATTTTTTTAGGTGCGCTAATGCTCTTATTTTTGAACTCAAGAATATGAAACTCGGCTAAGAAGGCATTACGCAGTGTAATGTAATCTACCACTATCTGGTGGGGGTCATACTTCCGGTACCAACTATGTGTGCCTCCCTACAACGTTGTTGCAAACTGAGTTACCTTCTGTTCCGAGGTAGTGATCCCCTTCACGCGCCATAGCAGCTCACATTTTTATACATGCTCTACAGCATCCTCAACACCTTTGTAATCAGCGGAGGCAAAGAAATTTTGAAAAATAATTGTTGAGGTGGTTCGGAACCTTGTCCGCCTAATCCGGAACCTTGATTTCCTCACGGTGTTGCATCTACCACCGGATGCATGAGATCCACCAACACCTATCCCTCTTGATCCACTAGATCCTCCATATCCACCAAGTCCACCAAGTCTACTAGTTCATATTCCACCAAATCCACCTCCCGTAACTATGAGGGTTTTGAGTGGTCATGCCTTATGTCCCCATTGTCGCACTAAGTTGTGAGCCAATGTCATCTGTGATATTACACCGCTACTAGATGCGTGTCCGTGCGCTTCGGACACGATACCCAAGCTTTGTGTACTGAACTTTTCCCAAATGTTGTTCCAGATAATATACCTCAAACATAGGAAATGATTGTGTAGCCATAGATGTGCCAAATGAAAAGTTATACCTCTTTGGTGTTGATCGGTCACTTCCACCAATACCAACTAGGTTAACAATACTTATTTCTGCATTTGGAAAACTAAGCGCCAGGGGTTGGTCACCAAGCGGATTCGGATGTGCGTAAAAGACTCTCCTTTCTCCAAGTGATGAGCTCTCATCAGAAGCTGAAGGGGTCTCTCTCCCACGATTTCCAAGATGGGGTGGCACAAACCGCTCGAGCTCCACTTCCTCTATGTGAACCTCAATTCCTTCTCTGACATCTGCCTCCATAAATCCATCGCTCCTACAACTTCACCTTTTCTATCTAACTCCCTCTCATGAGATTCATTATACTTGAGTTGTGTTTCTTCCCTCTCCTTTTCAGCTGTAAGGTCCATCATCTTCCTCCACCCTAGTTTCCTCACCTAGCGCTCAAAAGAAGCTTAGCTAACCATAGGAAATGCTTCCAAACTCAGTGTAATGATCAGGATCTTTATAACTAAAGGGATATCACACAAGAATGATCCCCTTGGCTCCTTCAAGAACTCAAACTCAACAATCTCTAGACAGGAATACGTAGAAATCGCGTACTCTAAGGTGTAACTTGTCAACACTCTACTCCACCAATGATCAACAACACATGTCCAAGTCATATCAACATCATACAGACCTCTGATACTCATCTTGAGTCCATACACGAGGTCTATAGTACCAGCTTGATCTAGATGCATACGCCGAGAGCCATTCATATAACTCCATTGGAAAACAACAGAAGAAGGTCTCATATAACTCATGATATAGATGCTCTTCTACCCATTTATGTGCATCAAACTCAAGTCCAAGTACTAAATATCTAAGAAAACTCATCCTCCGTGATTTTAAGCCATGCTTCGACACTATCCAAGGTCAAGTGCTCTGTCATCACGCACCATTCTCACAACAACTTGAAAATAGGTCCCGACAACGGAACCAAGATGTAGTCATTTATTTACCCTTAATACCTTTACTAACCCCAAGCGCATCACCTATCACCCGCGCGGCGTTGGGCGCTCACTGAGCCACGCGCGAGTGTTGAGCCACTCCTTTATGTGAGCTTTTTGAGATGGTTCCGCCATTAATGGAGGATGATTTGCAAAAGTAGAAGTACATTTACTTATTTAAAGAGGTAGAAAATGCAACTAGCATATCTAACATTAGTGCACCACAAAAGCTAAATAACATTGTAAGAAGCATAATAAACTGGATCTGAGCCATGATAAGTCATATAACACGAGGGTTTACACCCTTAAACAAAATATATAGAACGAACCCATATATATTGATTTAACATAGTTCAGGTAGCCACATTATAGTCAAAAGGGGTCATCTCAGACCATATACAATAAATGACAGGGACTTAACTCCCATAAATCCTTCCCCATATGAGACCCTATCTATACCTTTCCCATTTTAACCCTTGTTACAGATCCTAGTGCCATACAGAGGCTTATAGCATCCCTCAACCCTTAGCACTAAGTGCTCTAAACCCTAGCATTACTGCAACACTTTGTTACTCTGCTTCTTATTCTTTTTGCATTCTCTTTGTCTATCTCTTGCCCTCCTTTTCGTTCCTCTTCTATATTATCCTCTCTGTGTCTCCTCTTTGTCTTTATCCCGAGCATCTCTCTTTATAGGATCAACACCCACCGCCATGCCTTCTCTCCTGAACATATCATGTGCCAAGTGTCGATGTGGTCCTCCAATGGTGAATTCTTATCCCTTTGTAAACCCTCCACTCTCTGTAATGATGTCTTTTGGGAATATTCCCCATGTGGAATATCATTTTCTTGATTGGGACTATTCAAGGTTCCAGGTTGGCACCTTATCCACTCATCACGCCTAGTCGGGTCCTCACATTTTCTTCAAGTGCATCTAGAATGCCAAATATGGCTAAGTCCTTTAAACCCATGTTTTGTCTCTCGTGCATGCCCTGGTTTCACTTAAACCCTTCTTAAACCTCTTTGTCCTGCGCGCTTTCCCCTAAGTGCCCTTCTTCTTATTGGTCCTACACGTGCGTGCCCTTTGGTACTTAGCCAATATTTCAAGGCCTAACATTTCTTAATTTATTTTATGGAGTCAATGTTTACAATGGTTGGGTTTCCAACCTGGAACCTATGGATTTTCCCATTTATTATTTTGACCACTTTAAGATCAAATTGCACTCACATGATTAATGTGATCGAGATTGAGAAGAAAAAGTGGAACATAGATAGCAATTATTATTTGGGTAGGAACAATTTGAGCCACGGAATAGGTGAAAAATATGTAACTATTTAATTCTTTGTCTTATTTAAAAAATTAAATGTTGCCCAATCAAAAACTTTAACACCTAAAAAATTAAAATAAAATAGCAAAGGCCATTTTATATAGGTGGTTTTTGATGGATGATGTCATCAGGACCATCAATAAGGGAACCCTAATCATTACCCTAGTAGCTAGAGAGGAACCCTATTCACAAATGTGCATGATATCACTACCCTAGGATTTCAAGTCCACTCCACATATCCATGTCTCTAAAATGACCCAAGAGACGTATAAGTGTGCTCCCCTTACATTTACATGTGTTCTAACTACCCAAAAAATAGAGTGTTTTATATTTCCTATAACAACTATTGGCATTAACAATATTGATTGACCACTTCTTGCATTCTAAGATATTTCCAAAATATATTGCCTTGAAAAATTGCATGTTGCACATCCTCTCTCCTTCAAATGATTAACAAAAAAACAACTTATTCATAACAAACAAGACTTTCACATTTCATTCCCATAACACTTTCCCGTACTTAGACTTCTCCTCCTCAAAACCATTCTTCATCGTCCCTCTTCCTCTCCCACTATTTCCCTCCATATGATTTAACTTCTTCGATACCGCCCTTCGGTGTTTCCATTGTACATTTAACTTGCGATTGAAAGTGCATAAGAAAATATACCTCCTACTTTGTGGATTTTTTAATGGCATGTTACCATATTACTCAACGAGATTAGAGGTGTTGGTTTTGTCTTTATGCCCATATTTATGACTATGGCCCAAAAAATTAAAAACAAAGTAATTTTATTTTTATTTTTCCCCTTGATTCATATGTTAAAAATTTAATGAATTTCTCACTACCCAAAAAGGATATATTTGGTATTTACGGACTTACTTTTTAATGCATTGGTGTTCTACCTAACAAATTTGACATTTATCATGTTATATGTTACTTGTTATTACACTAGAGATGTCCTTCTTTGAGAAAGTGTTAATCGGGAAACATCTATCTTTCGGTGGGATTTGATCAACAATATTTATCGGCATGACAAATAAGACTTTATCAAAAATTATTTACATTCACTTGTATCTTTCAAATATTTGTGCTTGGGAACCACTTCTATGATATTTGGAATTTTATCATAAAAATGCCAATCAAACCTAGGGTCATTGTGTGGATGTGTGTGTTTGGTGCTATAGAACACAATAAGAATGAGGGGTTAGACCCTTCCAATATGTATTGACTAGCACATTATAAACATGTTTATCTCAAGGTTGATGCAAGGAAAGTTGTTGTGAGAGATGAAGATTACATTCATCATTGAAATAAGGAAGTTATTCTAGCGGAGGTTATAGTTAATGATGTGTAAAGCAATATGTAGAAATAGGTAGGAACTATAACAAGGTGTCTTGTGTCGGACTTACTGATGATAAAAATGGGCCAAGTTTTATATCCAATTTCTTAAAAAAAAATTATATGTGTTTGGAGATCTAGGTCATTCAATTAACTTCATTGAATTAGATGTATAATATGCAATATGTATTCCTACCTATATGTTCTAATTAAGTATTTGTTAAATCCCAATTTTAGAATATCATAGATGTGTCAAGCCATTTAACCATTTTACGAAACTTTTACATGTCCGAGATAATAAGATGTATGAGGTTGAAAATAGGAAAATGAAAAATGTTTATTACACATGAAGGAATGGAAAGATATTTGGCTAGAAGGAAATGTGAGAGAAGGGATTACATGTAAACCAATGGTTGGAGATAATGGAGAGAGTATCCCTTGATGGTTGTTACCTCCAACATTTCTCATACTATATGATCCTTTTTTAGATTCATTGTATTCTATCAAGGTTATGTTAGGTATGTCATTTGGGATTGAATTATACATATAAGATTTTATGCATGCACATTTATATAGGTTTGTGCATTGGTGTATGTGTTACTCTTTGATAACTCCCATTTTTGTTCTCTCAATGTATACAAAGATAGTTCAAGTTGTGTGGTATCCTTCAGCACATGGTTTTACAAGTAAGTAGAAGAGACATTTCTTTCATTTATTGTATAGCTCTACCACAAGATGCATTTCTTTCATTTATTGTACTAATCGAGAATGTTTATTTGTTGAATTTTTTTATCGTTGACACACTTGTATCTCTCTCCTACATTTATAGTAGGGCATTACTTAAGAATGAAGGATACTAAATATCTCGCATTCTAAAGTGGACCATATTTTTTCCAAATAACTTCCTCTCCATTTCTAAAACATTTATAATTTAAACATAATTTCAATTCTCCATTATTGTAAACATTTTTGTCATATACATTTATCTTAATGCATCATTTGTATTCAATTGTCTACATTCAGTAACTTAAATAAGAATAATGTTAACAATTTTACTACAAAACTACCACATTAAAAATGAAACTATAAATTAAATTTAAATTGAGATCCATTTCGACATACTTTGCAACTCACGTGCAATTGCTAATTTAACCTACACCAAGTCATAAGGTTTGAATTTGAGCTCAAGTTTGGTATAAATTCATCTATGAATAAAGTTTAAACAAAACATCACAAAGTTCTAATCAATTATATATACTTATCTATCAACATCACTTATTATTATTAATATTATTGTAAACATAAAATGTAAAAACCGTGTCTTCTTATTCAATTTCAGTATTATCATTATTAAATAAAACAAATATCAATAAATGTAAACCACATCACAATGATCATGTTGTTCTAATCGACCCAAAGCTCCATCAGAGGGTCAAAACATGGGGATTTTGAAAGCTTTCTTCAACAAGATCAATAATGAATTCTTCTAATGGGAAAGCCTGACACCGTACCCAATGATGCTAGAAAAAATAAGAAAATAAACATCAACAATAATGAAAAGGATAGAATCAATGCATGCACTACATCACAATAGAAGGCCACATGACAAAGTGTGTGTAAGATAACAAATGTGATCATGGCATAGTGATTGCCACTAATTTGACTAGTGGCTAGATAAACATCCATGGCCTTTACTTGAATCGTCATTATCTATACGCCGAATAAGCGCTACTAGCTATGTGCTCATGGGGCAGTATTGATTCCTTAGATAGAGCTAGCTAGCCTAGCTATCAAGGATATTCATAAAGCGGCTCCCGTGTCTATCTATCTATCTATAGGCTAGGTATGCGGCACAATGGAATGGAAAGAAGGCGGGCCCAAACATAGCATAGAGGGATTTTTACGAGGACTAGTCTTGGCCCAAACCTATGTCGGCTCTACGATAACATGGGTCACCCTACTAGTTCTACGATTGGGTTGCGGCTCGACCGATAGATCGAGGGCGGCTATCTGACTATCGGCCGGATCGCTGGGCCTACTCTATGATCTATATGGCTTATATTCTATAGCTCGGCTCGACCATCGGGAGATAATTCTCTATCTAATCTACGTAAGGTAAATGCCGCCTCGCCCACCCACCCACCTATATATCTCACTTGGATTGGGCGAGATAGATTGGATTAGCGGGCCCTATAAGCTATATCTGTAGGCCATTGGCCCTATCTATATACGGGGTCGAGCGGATGATGTAGTAACTACTTTGATAGAGATAGAGGGGGCGTATCATGAATGAATGATATGTGCATTATGGGCGGGAGAGGTCTCATTTGTTATATTCATGATATGACTAAGTCTATAATATAATGAATCGTAGACGTCCCAAAGATATATAGATAGGGGTACGATGGCCCCGAGCGAGAGGAGATATTTGGGGTAGCTCTATATGACGCAGGGACATCGAGTAAGTCATGCCATACCCCCTCTATATAGATGTGGTTGACCCCTCGGATATAGATAGAGGCCGAGGTGGCTAAGATGATGTATTGATAAATGGATATGATGAATGCGTATTAAAGACACACTAAAGAGTTAAATATATGTCAATCATCCAAGTTTGCCAAAGAGTGTCAAAACTAATGTTTCCAAGTGTCAAAGACCAAATTTAGGTGTTTATAACTCATGTCATGAATTTCGCTAAATTTAGAATGATTTATTTATTTTGATAATTTTAAAGTAAATACAATAAATTTGTTGATAAATGCACTAAGATTCTTAGGGCTAATTTTTTGTGATTTTATAGAAATCCTAAAAATCATCAAGCATTTTTAATTTGTTATTCTTATCTAAAACACTTTTACGAATAATGGGAGTTAGTAAATATATTAATAGTTAGCAATTACGTAAAATTTATATTTAAATCTTAATTACTCAACTTAGTTCTTACTCACTGAATCTTGAGTAGTATTTAGGGTTTAGTTTTTCCTTTTAAAATATTTTTAACTTATTAAAATTAGTGAGAGTTAAAGTCTTGATCAATTAAATTAAATTAGTGCATATTGTTTAGGTTCGGGTTTGTTTTAAATTTTTATTGTTTTTTAATTTTTAATTTTTAAATTTATGTTAAGTCAAAGGTTTTTTCAAACAACTTAATTAGATTATTATTATTATATTTAAATATATTTATTTTTTATTTGTGTTTATTTAATTTTATATTTCCATTTTATTAAATTTTTATTTTTATTAAAAAAATAATTAGTTTTAATAAGGTTTTAATAAGTTCCTTTAAATTTTGTATTTCTTATTTTTTATTTTTTTATTTTTAAACGCTTTTGACTGGAGCTATGAACCAGAGGGTTGGTGGGACCCCACCCATTACAAACACTGAAATATGAGATGATGAAGCATAGACCAAAAAGAGGAAATACGAAGAAAACAAACTACAAAACACATAGCCAAAAAAACCACTATAGAACCAATAGGTATTTGTCATCATCGAAATCTCGATTGCCTCTTCTTTGACATTGGAAAAAGAGAAGGAAGGACCCACATAGCTACCTTGAGTAGCCATATGACAACGACCACCACTAGCAGTGGTAATCTTGAGCAGGAAAGTGTAGGTGGGACGCAGTGGCGGCACCCGCAACGCCTTAAAAACAATAGCAAACTCGGGGCCGAGAGGAGCATGAATCTCGATAAATCAATGGTTAGAAGATGGCAAGGCCTTAGGTATGGGGATTCAAAAAAATTGATAATAATAGCAGAAAGCGGAGAGGGCACGGCCTTCGCCGAACGTTCCACTAAAGCACGATCATCCCATCCGGTTTATGCGGTAGGCCCACGACGAGAGACAAAGTGGCAAGATTACAAGTGCTCTTGTTCTTCATCCAAACCATCCCTATGAGAGGGAAAGATTAAAAAAATGGGCAATCGCAACAACCTCCAATTTGTTACGGCTAACCTGAAGAAAATTCAAAACAAACACTAAAGCAATTTTGGAGTTTCCCTGAGCTCTTTTGGAATAAAAGAGAAAGAAATCCCCCAGAACACGGTGATGACATCACAAACAGATGGTGAACCAATCTTGAAAACCCTCTTGAAATAAGACCGAGAAATGGAATTGAAGAAGGCCATTTCTCTTTTTCACTACACAAAAAAATAACAAGAAGAGAGGGCATCGCCATGAAAACCGAAATAACAGGGAGAGGAGGCAAATTATTGAAAGAGGGCGAGGAAGGCTACTTAAAAACGAACCACACAAGCCAAGGCCGAAATTAATTAATCCTCACTGAACTGGCCATCATTATTAATAATTGCATGCAACCCTTCCCAATCTTTGACTTGCTTGGAAATAATTGCCTCGTCCTCAAAGTGGTACCAAAGTTGGCCAATAAATCGGCCGCTTTGTTAACTTCTCTAAATGCATGGGAGGCTTGCCAAAAAGATAATTTGGCCAACCAAAACAAAATATTATTGATATAATAGTTAAGAGACCAATTCTCGAGCTTCCTTTATGGATGGCATGAATAATCACTTGAGAGTCTCCTTTAATATAGAGACGTTCAGAACCCGAAGCGATTGCAAGTTTCATGCCTTCAAGTAAGGCCTGAACTTCAGCTAAATTACTAGAACCTACCTCTAACGGAAAAGAACCTGCAACTAAAAATTTCCCAAACTCATCTCTAATTATACACCCTACCCCTAATATACCATGATTATATAATTTTAAATTATTATCTTTAATATTTTTTTATTATATTTCTTTAAAAATATGTAGGTTAAAAAATTATGCAATGACAACCCCAAAATTTGAGGGATGAAAACATGTAATATCCAATAGTAATATATCCGGTGTACTTTAGCTCGTAGGGTTCACTCAAGTAGATGGGACTAATGACTTTGGTCATCCAGGTTGTTGAGTTTGATTCCTCAATAAATTACAATGTACATTATGGGGATTTTGTGCATTGCTCAAGGTTATAAGGGGCTCACCCCGTGGTTTAAAGTCAATGATGGTAGGTGTGCCCTATAATGCGCTTACTCCAAGTCATTGGGCTCCCGATTCCTCAACCATAAAAACACATGTACCTTGTGTGGCTATTCATTTTTTTGGAGTATCATAAAGGTAATGAACCACCTATATGAAAAACTAGTTGGTGTCGAAGACGATGTTAGTGCATGCCTAAATGTGAATCTAAAGATCATATCTACATCAAAGAAAGACTAAGCCTCTTTGAACACAAAAAAACATAAATCGACTTAAAATAAATAGATAATTCAAAAAAATCTAGTTTCACCACATACTTTGTCTTCCTCTTCGAACACGCCCAAGGGTGTAATAAGGGGATCAAAAAGTGGAACTTTGAACAAGTTTTAGAAACATTTGGAAAAATAACATGTGGATGATGTATTGGTTGATTTGTGTTATTCAAATGTCATTCCATTAAATATAGCCAAGAAACCACATTTTAAGAATGCAATTCTGAAAATGGTTGAGTTTGGAAAATGGTCCATGCCTCCTACTTCAGGGGCTATAAGGAAAACACTTTTGAACTAATCAAAAGAAAGGGTGACCATGAAATTGGAAAAAATTAAAGACTCTTTGAGTGTATAGTAGGTTGTCACATATTAAGCGATGGATAGTCGGGCCTATGTTAGATGTCATCGATTAATGTTTTGATGGTTTTTTCTCTGGGTGTGGTGTTCTTGAAAATAGTTGATGGTATGAACCGCACAAAACATCTCGAGTATATTTTTGAAATATTAGAGGAATCCATTCTTGAAGTGGGTACATAAAATGTGGTTCAAGTTGTTATTAATTGTGATACAAATTGTATAGAATCTAGGAAAATGTTTGTGGAGAAAAAATATTTAGGAGCTCGTGTGTAGCTCATTGCCTTAATTTTTTGCTTCATGACTTGGCTAAAACTCCATGTGTGCATGAAGAAATCCATAGAGGGAGAGAAATTAAAATTTTCATCATAAACCACTACCTTACATTGAACATCTATAAAGTATGTATCTAGAGTGTTTTTGAGACCGTGTGAAACAAGATTTACCTCATTTTATATCACTTTGAAAAGAGTGGTTGAAGAGAAAGCAACACTAAGGCCAGTTATTTGTTGCATTGAGTGGGAAAATTTAGTTATTTCTAAAGGTAATAAAGGAAATAACATAGAGAAAATAATTCTAAACAACAATGTTTGGGAAAGTGCAAAAAACATTTTTTTAATTGTGTGAACTAATTATTGATGTGTTTCACATGGTCATTTGTGGCAAAAATCTTGTATTGTTATGCTTTATGGAAGCATGGATAGTTGTAAGAAAACCATTCAAAAACGTTTATTAGTGTAGAAGCACACTATATTAAAATATTTGATACAAATGATTCGAGATGGAAAAGAATGCACACCCCTTTGCATGCAATAGCTTGTTATATTGGAGCCTAAACTCTTCCATATAGATAGATAGAGGGATAGTTAAATCATGAGTGGGATTCACAAATCCATTAGAAGGTTTTAACAAGATCCAAATTTTGTAAGCAAAATCAAGGATCATTGTTGGACATACAAGTTAGAAGAAAAGATGTTTGGAATATTGCTAGTCAAGTATGACATGTCACAACATATGTTGAAGGATACAGATGACGTAGTAACTTTAGAGTGAATACTCATGAACTACAATGCTTTTATGTAAGATTATTAATTTAGGAAGCAAGCTCATAAGTTTGTGAAAGGAATTGGAGTTGCTTTAATGAAATTCAATCAAAGAAAGCTGAAACAAGTTGTCAGAAGGTTTGGTGATTTTTAATACTGCAACAATTTATAGTTGTGTATGAAGAAAACTACAAAAAGAGTCATCTAATTTTGTCTTTGCAATTCCAACATGTTTGAGAAGATGTAACATATGCATATTATCCCGACTTGCTTTCATAAGATGAATTTCATAGTGAATCGAGATAATGACGATATTGATCCATCTCAACAAAGTACTCTTGCTGATTTTAAGCTTTTTTGATGTAAAAAAATAGGGAGAAATCCAAAATCTTGAGATTAGTTTTAGAACTTAGATGTTTTAAAATCTAGACTAACTTTTTCAAAACATAAAACCTCTTTAAAATTGTGATTTCATGTGTGTGTAATGATTTATTTTGATCAACTTATCATAATGCGTAAGTTTTGACATCATTTTACTTTAAAAATCCATTTCCAATATTTATATATTTTGACATTCTTGTACTTATATTATTTATCTTGAAAATTAAAAAAATGCATATTTATATATTTCAAGCTTATTTACTATTTTTTCTTGAATTGTATTTGTATCTTTTTCAACATGAACACAACCCTAGTTACTTAGTCCACAACATCAAAGTGGGGCTTTATGTGGACACCTAATTTTTGTATGTAAGGTTATTTATGAGTCGTAAAATTGCATTATTTTAGAATACTTGTGTTTGTTGACTATTTGTCTAGATTATACTCTTATTGAAACATTTACCCATCTTTTGGTCGTTTCATGTCATGTTACCTTGTTCTTGTCTCTCCTCTTATATTTCTTTCTTCTCCCTTATTTTCTGATGTTATAGGTTTTTTCTATAACTCTAACTATATTTTATGGGGCTTTTTATTTTGTGGGCCCTTCGACTTCTTCTTTGGGTCCCCAAAGTTTTTGGGCTTTTTTGTCATTTTTTCCACCCATTGTGTGTCAACTTGCATGCCAAATAGGGGTTTGATTTGAATTCAAAAATATATACTTACATTGATGCATTTTATAATTTAAGACATATCTAAGAACATCACCTACAAAAGTAATTCAAGAGTGCCTCATTGTAAATTTAAAACATTTAGAGCATATGCGTAAATTTGAAGCATGTATTTCTTTATCAAATAATCATTTTAGTGAAAACTCGTATAATAAACACTACATCACACTTGATTGTTTGGCCAAACATTTCATTGTACTTGGTGTGTTGGTTTCAAAGATTGAGTAATGCATTGACTCGGAAATGGTAATATTGCAAGGATAACATAGGAGGGCCAAAAAAGTTCATCGGTTTTTATGATGTTCTTGCAAGGTGATGTTGCATTATTCGGGTTTTGAAGAAGGAGAATAATTTCCCATACATTATTATAGGAAGAGGTGGTTGGTAACTGTTCAACCATCTCTTCCTATAATAAATAAAATAATGCCTGTGTCATTTCAACAGTGCAGTTTGCTCTCTCTATTTCTTTCTTCTCTTTGCACATGCTAACATTAGTATCAGAGCGGTCAGGTTGCAGTTCGAGGAAGCCTTGTCAACAGGAACAAACTGGAAGTTTGGGGAAGCCCTAGTAAGGCACAAACTGAAGAAGTTATTTCACCACTTATTGTAGAAGACTGTTTGTTTGCAGTCACGACTTCTTCCCTGTTCGTTGAACAATAGTGAAGGCACAAGCAAAGTTGTGTGGGAGAAAAGAATGAACTCGTGTGGGCAAAGGTAAAGTCTGGGTGCCAAAGATTTATCAAAGACGAAGCTATGGGAAAAAATACAATCGTTTTTGCACAAAATCGTGACTCAGTTCGAAGAAAACACAGTCGTTTTTGGTAAAGTCGTGAGTCGCAGAAGGCAGAACAGTCAAGGAAAAACGTGACCAGTCGTATGCCAAAGTCATGGTCGCAGGCAAGGAAAACGTGAGGGCAGAAGGCACAACAAATCCAGTTTTGGAGAAAAATGTGAGTCGCAGAGGGAAAAATGAGAGCACATAAATCGTGTAAATCCAGTGAGAAAAAATGTGAGTGCTTTGAAAAGCGTGGCAGGCAGAAGCAAATCATGGAACATTGAAACCCTAGTCGCAAATCCTGTTGCAGGCAAAGACGGCAGAGGTAGAGTCGTTTTTATTCTTCCTTCTAAAAAGTCGATGAATTAATATTCATTGTTCCAACAAAGGTACTTTGTTTTTGAATAATCAAATTTGGAGGAATAAGTAATAATTTTTTTAATATATGCAAATATAGTTCGAAGGCAGTTGGAGGGGTAATTTGCATGTGAGAAATTAATCTCATACTATATGTTGGAGAAATTAAATTAATTAAATATATTTGCTGGAAAAAGGTATTTTATTAAGTGTGAGGCAAAATTTTATTTTATTATTTTCCATTACTTTGGAATAATAAAATGGCAAATATATCACACTTGACTTTGTCGGAGACACAAAAATTAATGGGCACTAATTTTAATGTTTGGAGTCATAAGATTTTAACGGTCACGGAGTTTCGTGATTGTGATAAAATAATCAAGGGTGATGAAAGTCAACCAACGACGAACTTCGAGGATTATGACAAACGTCATAAGGAAGTGTGGTTACTTCTTAAGTTGTCAATGTCGGATGATATGATACTAGAAGTGTGGAATGCCACTGTGGCAAGCACATTGTGGGCCAGTCTGAAGGGTAAATATCAGACATTAGAAAAGAGTCGGGTTTTATACCTGAAAAATATGCTCTTTTCCGTAAAGTTACAAGGTGGATCGTTGTCTAAGCACCTACTTCGGATGAAAGACCTCTGAGACCAATTATCTTCCATCAACAAAAAGGTGGACGACGATGATATGGTGGCTCTGGTTTTGAACAGCTTACCTTCTTCGTATGAATCATTTATGGAGGCACTCCATGTAATGGCTGAAAGTCAAAAACTCGTGTTTGAAACAAGGTGAGTTCTCACCTGTTACAAAAGGAGTGGAGACAACTTCAGCGGAGAATCTAATTGTGACCATTCGGAGAGTGTTCTTGTCACTACCAAAGGAAAGTGGAAACGTCAATCCAGTGAGTCTTCCACTCGGTATCGGGTCACATACTATTATTCTTCATCACAAGCTTGGGCACATCAAGAAGGATTTTCGGAATCGGAAGTATGATCTTTCATAGCGAGAACAAAAAGCCATGTAATGAGGAACATGTGGAAACTTGATTGTAAAAGAGCGAGATTCGGATGACGGGCATACTCTTTATTGTCTTATGACATCATGCTCAAATGACGAGTGGTACCAATTGTTGGATCATTGACTCTAGTGTCCTGAACACTTTTCATGTTGTAGGGACTCGTATGTTTCACTTTTATGCAAATATTTGTTTTGAATCAATAGTACTAGCTGATAGAGAATCACTTGCAGTAGAAGGGATAGAAGATATATGCATTGTATTGAATAATGCTCATAAATTGTTGGTACGGAATGTTAGGTATGTACCTTCTTTACAAAAGAATCTTCTATCTATTCATCAATTCGACTTTGAAAATCCCAATATTTATGTGGATTTATGTGGAAAGAAGTGTGTTGACTCTAATGTGAAACAGAGATGGATAATTGCCCTTGGTATTGGGGAAGGTGGTGGGCCTCAACTTATTGATCCGGCTATGATCAACATGAATACACGTGTGGAGGATAGCTCCACCATTCGGGATGTGCGGGAGAAGTATTACTTATTCCAACAAGTAATATTAAAATATGCAAATCACCCAACTATAGTTCTTGTATTAAAAAAATTATTACTTATTCCTCCAAATTTGATTATTCAAAAACAAAGTACCTTTGTAGGAAAAATTTCATTGACTTTTCAGTTTGAAGAAAATAAACCAAATGATGCCCTCGAATCCTTCGAGTCACGACTTTGCTCCAACGATTTGCATGTCACACGACTTCAACAAATTCCAACGCAATATTTCTCTTTTTCCCCATACAGTTCAAACACTTCACGATTGTTCACGTTTTTGTTCCTTTCTTCACACGACTCAACATATGGTGGCTCTAGTTTTCAACTTACCTTCTTTGTATGAGTCATTTGTGGAGGCACTCCATCTAATAGCTGAAAGTGAAACACTCATGTTTGACAAGGTGAGTTCCTACCTCTTGCGAAAAGAAGTAGAGACAACTTCAAACATAATCTAATTGTGACCATTCAGAGAGTGCTCTTGTCACTCAGCCAAAGGGAAAGTGGAGACGTCAGCCTGGTGAGTCTTCCACTCGGTATTAGGTCACATGTTATGATTGTCACAAGGTTGGGCACCTCAAGAAGGATTTCCAGAAGCAAAAGTATGATCTTTGACTTAACAAAAAGCCATGTAATGAGGAACATGTGGCAACAATTGCAGAAGAACGGGATTTAGATGACGGGCATGCTCTTTATTGTCTTACGACATCATGCTCGAATGACAGGGGTACCAATTGCTGGATTATTGACTCTGGTGCATCTGCACACTTTTCATGTCATAGGGATTGGTATGTTTCATTTACTGCAAATATATGTTTTGAATCAGTAGTACTAGTTGATGGAGAATCACTTGCAGTAGAAGGGATATGAGATATATGCATTTTATTGAACAATGCTCATAAATTGTTGGTATGGAATGTTAGATATGTACCTTCTTTACAAAACAATCTTCTATCTATTTGTCAATTGACTGAAAATCCCAATATTTCTGTGGATTTTTGTGGAAAGAAGTGTGTTATCACGATGTGAAACAGAGAAGGATAATTTCCTTAGTATTGGGAAGGTGGTCAAAGAAAGATCAACTTGTTAATCCATTGTGTGATCAACATGAATGCACGTGTGGAGGACAACTCCACCATTCAGGATGTGCAGGAGGCTGCAATGCCTTGGGATGAAGCCATTCCTCACAAATTTGTTGACTTGGATACAATCAACCTACATGCACCTATTGTGGAGGGAGTATCCACTATACTAAGTGTACAGGAGGTGGACATGCCTTGGGAGGATAGATTTCCTCATTTTGAAGAACAATTTGTTGTGGACGGAGGCTCCAATATTCCAAATGCACCTGACGATCCATGGTGAGATGGCATGCCCACCACTCACTCAAAGGTCCTTACTCGAAGGACAATAGAGCATGAACAGTTTGATCATTGTGTTGTGAAGGATCTTTCCCAACATAGGGGGATAGAGATGAGGAATTGGTTCTCACTCCTACCACTATTGAGACGGAGACCACTGTTGAGACGGAGATGGTTATTTCTCCTACTATTGCGGAGTTGGTTCTAACTCCTACTGCACATATGGTCACATTTCTCTTATTGAGAAATTTGGATGAGCACTACGCGGTGTTGCAAGGACGTGATCGAGGTGACTTCGATTGCAGGATAATTGAGTCTTTGTACAAACTCTAGCAGTTACACAATCAATCTGGAATAGATTTTTCAATCCACATCTTCAAGGCTCGATTTCAACACTTTGGAGATGGGGTTGACACTCTCGACCATTGGTGATTCATCATTGGTCAATGAATCATGTAATAGAGAACCAAAGTGGACCACTTGCTATATCTTTTGTTCATGGGATTGGATTTTTGTTTTGCGGTTCTTCTTCATTCGAAAACCGCAGCACAATCATGGAGTGATGATTTTGAAGTACAACCTATGGCACACCTGTAGATATAATGACTAAACATATGGGCTTTAGGAAATTTGTAAAATTTCGAGACAAACTTTGTCTTGTTTCCAGTTTAGTCATTAAGAGGGGGTGTTAAATTATAGCACTTTATAGAGAATAAAGATGTACGGTTCCAAGCAATTGTTGATAACCAACAAATAGTGAATCGCTCCTCCTCTCAATAAATAAACCTTTTCCTATGTCATTTGAATAGTGCAGTTTTGTTCATTCAACCTTCTCTAATTCTTTCTTCTCTTTGCTGCAATGCCTTGGGAGGAAGTCTTGTCTCACAAATTTGTTGACTTGGATACAATCAACCTACATGCACCTATTGTGGAGGGAATATCCACTATACCAGGTGTATGGGAGGTAGACATGCCTTGGGAGGATGGATTTCTTCATTTTGAAGAACAATTTTTTATAGAAAAAGACTCCACTATTCCAAACACACCGACAAAGTGCATGGTGAGATGGCATGCCCAAGCACTCACTCGAGAGGTACTTGCTCGAAGGACAATAAAGCATGAATAGTTTGCTCATTGTGTTGATCTTTCCCAACAGAGGGGGATAGATGAGCAAATAGATGAGGAGTTGATTCTCACTCCTACCACTGTTAAGACAGAGACCATTGTTGAGACAGAGATGGCTATTTCTCCTACTATTGCGGAGTTGGTTCTAACTCCTACCTGCAAAAAATGGTCACATTTTTCTTCTTGAAAAAGTTGGATGAGCACTACATGGTGGTGCAAGGACGTGATCGAGGTGACTTCGATTATAGAATAATTGAGTCTTCTTCATGCGGACTCCAACAAGCTACACAAGCCTGGAACAAAGTTTTCAATCCACTTCTCCAAGGTTTTGATTTCAACACTCAAGAGATGGGTTGACACTCTCAACCATTGGTGATTCATCATTGGTTAATGAATCACGTAATAAGAGAACTAGTGGACCACTTCCCATATCCTTTGTTCATGGGACCAGATTTTTGTTTTGCATAGTTCTTCTTCATTCGACAACCGCAACATGAGTCATGGACTACTAATTTTAAAGTACAACTTATGGCACGGTCTATAGATGTAATGACTAAACATATGGGTTTTAGGAAATTTGTAAAATTTCGGGACAAACTTTGTCTTGTTTCCGGTTTAGTCATTAAGAGGGGGTGTTAAAATATAACACTTTATATAGCATGAAAGTGTTATATTTTAAAAGACATCCGTATAAATTTTTTGATAAGTGTGTGAGACTTTTAGAGCCCTAAAACTAATGAATAAGATAGAAAATTTAGATTTTGTCCAAATGACACTATCCATAACTATTACCTAACAATCTCAAAAAAAGACATTAATAATTCGATTTAAGATTCTATATTAATACTAATATATATATATATATATATATATATATATATATATATATATATATATATATACACGCATATACACATTTACACACACACACACCTCAAATAATTTATTAAGACATTAAAAAATATAAATTAAACAATTAGTTCTATATTTAATGTTTTAAAAAATTGTGTTTATGGGATAGATGTGCGTTTGTGATATAAAAACCATTTTCTCACGAAACGAGGTAATCAATTCAAGCTTTGAAAAAGTGAGATCCATATTTTAGTGGTGAGACTTAGGTACCAAAATACGCACTAGCACGCAAAGGATAGTTACGAAGCTTGCAAAACAAATTAGAATATATTTTAGGGAAATGACAATGATTTATTTATTATACGTGTTAACCACAAATTGAATGATTCGTAATGCATACCAACTATAGTTGGGAAATGGCAATAGTTGAAATATCACAATAGAGTTGGGTGAACATGGGTCCACACGGCATAACTAACTTTAATCTAAGGAGTGAATAATCCTATGGTCAAATGTTCTAGAATCCTATATTACATTTCAAATCATGAGTATATGTTCGTTGAGCAAATTATTGGCTCATAACAACCTTTCAATTAAAATAGTTATTCATTACTAGTTTCCCTAACATGGGTGAGGTGTCTCGTACATCACATAAAAGAACCTAATGTGGGGATGAGATTTGACGCCTCTCCTCACGACCCCCATATATCTATATGTGTTGGTTGAGAGCTGATTTTGGATGGTGTTATATAGAAGAGTTACCCAATGGAGTCCAGATTTCTATATATGGGGTCATCGTTCAGCTCGCCAATTATCGTCATCAATCGTATCACGCATATATACAAAATAAAGTCATAAATCATATCATGTATATAAAAGATGGATAGATGGATGCCACCCTGTGGAATAGTGCCATGACCACCCGTTTTTGGTTTTTCCCCATAGTTGACCAATTAAAAAGTTACTCGTCAAGGATGATGTGTAACTATTTTGATGACCGCCAAATTTTATGATAACAAATAGTATGTAAAATTATATTACCCGACATTCTAGTTACAAATAAGCTTTTATCAATAAAAAGTGCCTTAGAAAAAAAAGGTGGGTTATCGAATTATAAAACGACATGTGATTTTTATTTTCAAATTATCATTGATTTTTTCGACTGATAGGTCCCTTGTCAAATCTCATCCATGCCTAGTGTAGATGTGGAAAGTAGTTTTGCATTAATAATGCTCTGCAACTAACCGCATGTACATTGTCAAGCTAAAGAGATAAATAGTAATTAATGTAAACAACGCATTCTAATCAAAATCGTATAGTTCATAAAAAGTTTAGTGTGTTTCTTTGGAAATTATAGAATTTTGTGAATTTGACTTGATTACATTATTCATCTACTATGAACTCCAAAAACTTATCACTTAAAAATTTCAAAATTGTATACAAATGTCTAAGAAATTGATTTTCTACCTTAGAATCGTGATGTGGTAGCAGACCTTACAAAATGTAAGAAAAAATGGGAGATGTTTTAAGGAGTGAGTTTGATCCCTCTATTATTATTAGGACCCTTGATAAGAATAGTTCTTGAAAGACAACACTCCAAGTATAATATAATTCAACAAACAATTCACTATGATGCAAGTACCCAACACTTATAACTTTTAATGACATAATCAATACAAGAAGTACATATTGGATGTGCCTAATATTTTCTTAAATGCTTGAATATTGCTCTAGATACTTATGATTGCTTATGGCATGGGGATACTTCTCTATCACTCAAATAAGTTGTTTATTCCATATATAATTATTCTAAATGCATTAATGTAACTTATTATAAACTTCTTGAATTAAAATTAACGCTCTATGGGGTACATACCAACATGCAACAGAAAAAAATGTGACAAAATAGGGCCAAGAAATTCGAGGGACCAAAATAAGGGTCTAAGGGCCCACAAAAAAATTCTAGAACCATATCATACAATTTTATGATAAAAACTATGTAATATAGGTTGTCGACAATCCTACCATAAGATGGAATCTAAGATAAAGTGTATTAGAGTCATATGAATTAGAGGTCTTGTGTTATAACTACGGTCCCTCATATGGCTAAGGTCATAAGGTATGAGAAAAGAAAGCTTTCCATGATCAATTTGGAGTATTATCAATGTAAGAGTACTTATTAAGGACCATTCTAGGGTAAGGAGGGCATTGATATGATTGAATAGGAGTAATGGGCCCGCGATGATTGCTAACATGTTGTAAAATTTGAGCTCGCATGTTGTGCACATGTTGCACGATCTATGTCAATATTGCAAGTGAAACAAGGTCAATAGCATAAAAGTGAGGCTAAGTGAATGCAACATGTTGTAGTAGACACATGAGTACATGGATCTATTAGACCATGGATGAGGCAACCAAGGGATTCCCCCTATTAGAGGTTTGATATGAATAGGATGATAAATAGTGTGAGAAATGGGGTATGTAATACTTATAGGTATTTGTATAGGTGTTCTTCATCTATATTAGGATAATTATTTTCTTATAAACCTTAAAGATAATAATATATCCAATTAATTATGTACTCTTGGGGAAAATCTTGCTCTTACAAATCCTCATGTACAACTACTTTGTGCCCATATATTCTCTTAAATTTTTCTCTTTCCTCCCTTTCCCATCTATTTTCCTCTTCATATACTTCAAGCCATTTGGTCATTGGTTCTCTATTATGTAATATAAATTAGTTTGTTGTTATTTGATCATCAACTCCTACACAATATACAACAAATTATTTGCATGGATGATTAAAGTACAATTCATATACATGCATGCATTTATTATCAATAATTTAAAGGAGAAATGTTTGCACATACCAAGCCTCTTACTTACACCCTTTCCGAATTATAATTCTCCCAAATCTTTCAAGTTCGTGCTCCTAATCTCATATTTTTATAATAATATTAGTGCATACATTTTACTTTGACACAAATTTAGTAATAAAGAAGAAGGTTTGATGAACGATATATACTTCAATCATTGAAACTTTTAGATGGAAAAATTTCTTTAAAATCCACTTCGGTGGTTTTATGTACCTCTCAATGAAAAACATTTTCCATTTTCTCAAGATACCATATAGCTCTACATCATCCACTTAATGGATTAGAAGAGGCACCATTAAGTTTGTAAATTTCATGGGAGCTCCAATTCAAAAATTCAACTCGTATCCACATTGAAATCTCATCTTTCCTATATCTCCTTCAACAAGGTCTATCTATTCAAAAATAAAATTTCAAATAATTAACGATCTCAAAATACCTCAGTAAAGCATGTTAATTGGTATATTTTTGGAAGTCTTTGGTGAGACATTCCTCCCCCTTAAAGAAACCAACAAAATATATTGTAACATAGAATATATATTCACATTTCCTTAATTATTTACGCACATAAAATCATAGCATAACATAAGAATCAAACACCATCATATGTACCTTCAACATGTTGTGTTGATCATAGGTTTTAAGACCTATGATTTTTCTATCATCTATAAACGTCTTTTAATAACCCATATTTTTTGGTTTCTTGATTTTCCTCATCACACATTTTGCTTTTGTTTAATGTTGAGAGTACACGCCCTTCTATTTCATACCCAATGGTCTATCCTTACGTGGCCAATACTTTCTCTTTATATTTAACACCTTGAGGTCCATCCTCACATCCAATTTGTCTTATTCTTTATTGTGTTTTTAAATGATTCAACATAGTTTTTCAATATGTGCATTATGTCGATAATATGTGTGATGGGGAGATATTATGAATATGGAAGATCATAAAATATTGACAATATCTTCATCCCATTTGGCATTATGGAAATTTGATCATCATGTGCTTGTTGACATGCCTATTTGTAGCGCTTTATGCTAGTCACTTTGAGACAACATCTTGGGAAACCCCCATTGTCTTAATTGTGCCATCAAACTTGCTATTATTAAATCCTACAAGGATGGATATTTGTATGGAATCTATGGTGTCATTCATATGCAAATTTCTTAATGATCTTTAATCATCTAGAGGTTAATTTATCCCAACACCTTGGACATGAAAACTTTCCTTTTATGTGAAGACTTACGTCAAAAGAAACATATCGAGGATATTTATTGTGAGATTTTATATTGTAATACAAAGCTTGCATGAAATAAACCTTGCAAATTTTGAACCTACTAAAAATCATGGGCTATCCGAATACATGAACACAAAACTTCATTACATACAAATCCTCTAATACCGATTTGTCTTGATGCACAAAAATGTGCACCCCATTCCAAATCTCAACCAGCTCCTTTATGGGTGGTGAGAGATACACTTCCAAGTATTTCACTTGGTTCTTCCCTATAAAAAATAGTGAAAGCATAAGGTGTTCTTTTTGTACATCAACCATGGAGGAATATTATAATTATCCAAAATGGAAAACCATACTTAATAGCTTTGTTGTCATGTTACCAAAGGGATTCACTCCATCCACAACTAGCCCAAGATTTATAGTAGATAATTTTATATAAAATTTTGTAGGTTGTGTTCTCTCAAGTATGTTTTATTACTTTACACTCATTTTGTACGTACATTACACCCTTGTCTTTACCTCTATTATCATAGTTCCATCTCATTAACATTTCCAAGTCTTTGCATCAATATATATGCTTTCATGTGTTTATAATATGAAAATGCCACAATTATTTTTTTGAGATTTTGGTACCATTCACACCTTCCCGATAACACACTTGGCCAAAAATATGGAACACTTTTGTATGCTCGTAGTCTCCTTTATATCGCATATAATTGTTGATGGAAACATAATACTTCTTGTAGTCAACCTCTAGGGAAGAAAGAAATTTATGTGCATCCCTATATGTCACTAGAATCACATTTATTTCTAGAAGCATTTCATCTTTAATAAGTTGCTCAAAGTTCAAATATAATTTAAATTTAAAAATTACCGATACATGGATGTTATATGCAAAATAAAATATAAATGTATAATTGCATAGTTTGCTATAATTGACTAAACTATCAATAAATTGGTGTAAATATTATACATCAACAATCTGATAGCACTTATCTCATTTCATCCATAATTTTATTTCACTTCTATCGATGTTAAAGTAGCATGTAATAAAGATGACATACACACTCCCAACTTAAATAATGGACTTTTGGCATCTTATTTCAAGGCATTATATGCCTTGTCGTTGAACTCGTCATGTTCATCCACCTTAATATCATCATCTTCAACATGACTTTCCTAATGCCCATCTCCATCTTAAAATCAATGTTGTTGATTTCAAAAGTGATTGTGTTATCATATGGTACATCAAGTAATATGTCAACATGGCATGTATGTCACTGCACATTTTTCAGTAACTTTGGTTTAATTGAAGGAGGGAAAAATAATATAAATTGTACTCTTATTAAATTTCTTGTATAAATTCCACCAATGATAACCATGAGCTGGAATATGATTCTCTCAAAATCTTCTTTTGATATTGTTAACGCAATGGGTCGGTAGGGTGAACCTAAAACACCCCTTTTGATATAATTGGATAAATTTCAACAACATAAGTAAATGACATAGACATATAGAATATTTTATCCCATTTTCTACATATATTTACTTAAACATGGTAATAGATATAAGGTGTCATAGATACTTACATCATCACTTATGCCAACATTGATTCATTTTATAGATAACATTAATTACAAGAGTAGTGTATCATGTTCGTTATGTTATTCTCTTGTCCCTCTTTTATTCCAACCGCTTTCTCTTTTAGGGTGCATCCACATATTACTTTTAACAACTAGCTTTAAAAAATATTACTTAAAAATTGATCCACTAATTATTATTTCATAATTGTTAATATGCACTAACATACTACAACATGACTAGTGTGATTTGTTTGATTGTTAGAATTGTTCTTCATATTTACACAAAATAGCATAATGAGAGGATGAATTTGTAAACAAATTAGAAATATATATAATTATTTGAATTAAAAATGAACTCTCAAATCCCTTAGGGTAATTTGATTTACTTTTTTAGAATATTTTTATCTTCGTCATTGTAATAGATGCAATATACAAGTTAAGTTTTATTTTTACAAGGGTCATTAAAAATATACATATTGATGAGATCTTTTACCTTCTTCTCCACAAAAAAATAAGCAATACAAAAGTTTTAAAATTTTGTGTTTTATTGAAGTTTTAAACAAGTTTGTGATGTTAATTGCATCACACTTACATCATGTTTTAACGTCACATTTAAAATGGTCTAGTGTTAAATTTAGATTGGAATTATCCATGACCATGATGTAAAAAAGTGATGAATATTTAGTGTTAACAAATTTTCTCACACACATCAGTATTAAAGCTATTTTTAATTTGGAAACTAAAGCCAAAGTTGGATTTCCATAAAAAAATTTGACGTAGTTTATGACAGAGAAAAAACTAGCCTAAATTAGTGTCAAAACTATGTTAGGATATTTTTCCCCTAAAAACTTAAAAACCACAATTTTGATGCTAAAACATGATGCTAAACATGATAAATGTACTAGTGTAACATCCTTCTTTAGAACCCTAATGTGACAACAACATCTTGTAAATATACATTATAATTTTGGGTATGTTTTAAGGGTATGTGTTATACATTCATTATTATTAGCCCCCTTGATAATTATTCGAAAGCAACACCCCAAATATAATGTGGCTTAGCAATTAGTTAAGTATAACACAAGATCCCAACATTTTTCACTTTCAACGACTTAATCAATGCAAGCAATAAAAGTTATAAGTTATTTAACATCGCCACAAATGCTTAGATGTTTCCTTAAATGCTTTTAATTTATTTTGGCATGGGGATGCTTCTCTATCACTCAAATAAAAAATTCATTCCTTTTATGATTGTCATAAATGTGCTAATTCATATATGTACTTGTAAACTTCTCGAGTTAAAATTATGACTCTATTGGTGTACATAAAAACACACAATGAATGAGAAAATATATAAAAGAAGCACTAATAACCCAAGAGATCCAAATAAGTGCCAAAACCATAAGTTACGGTTTTGCCATGACTGTAACTATATTGTAGAATTATGGAAAAAATATTAAAACATAGACAAATAAGAAGAGAGAAAACATCAAAATAAAGACGATATCAAAGAGAAATTAGAGAAATTGTGTCAAAATACAATCGAAAACATAAAACCTCGCACTAATAATAGCCTAATCTGGACCAATGATTAAAAAGCAGAGATGATACACTAGAAAAATGCAAAAAAAGGTCAATAACTACTCTTGTACTGCCAAAATTAGTTATGTCTACATACTTAGGCTAAGTCCAAAATTGTTGAGCCACTTAATTATTTAAGTTATATATTGTAACGCAATTATAAAAAAATCTTGCGATGTAGACATCATAAATAAGCATTATAATCGAAGTGTCCTCCTTATAAATCTAGATATTTTGATATGCCACTATTTTTGGAGGAACGAGTGAGCTTGAGGAGTTTTTCTTTGTCGGGATTTCATGTGCAAGTCTTCACAAGGTCTTTATTTTCCTCTATTATCTTAGTATGTCACTCATGTGTGCATTCCTTCTTATGTATATTGTGGTCTCATCATTTTTGAGTTGTTAAGATTCAAACATGCACAATAATCTTTCTCAACTAATTCAAGAGGTGGTTATCCTTCCACCATGATGCCTAACATTGATACACCAATTAGAGGTGTCATTTTCATATGTATAGGCAAGCATGGGGAGTTGTTCATGAGGATTTCATGTGCAAGTATTTATAAGCTCCCATTTTTCCTTTACTATTTCAATATACTACTCTATATGAATGCCTTCTCATGATAGTTGTGTCTTATTGTTTTTGAGTCTTAAGGCTCGAATTTGCACAAGAGTTTTTATCAACTACTTTAAGAGGCGGTTATTCTTCCACCTTGATGTCATTTCTTTATACACCAATTAGTAGTGTCTTTGTCTTGGGTTGGGTTTAAACATTTCCCCGATGTCAACACCTATTAACTTGAGTTAGTGTTGATGGTTGGCTTCTTCTCAAGGCAATCGAGACAATCATTATCTTTGATGAAATGGGATAATTACATCTATTAGAGGCTAATTATTTGTCATTTATGAGATACCAAGAGTTGAATTCCTTTGACACGACATCCTTCGAAGCATTATGAAGAAGGGACATTCATCAGATGTTTAAGTTGCAAGTGCCTTGGAAGATATGTCTACAAGATGTGAAAGCATGTAAACTATTTGACAAAATCCTTGAAAGATGGGTGGTCTCATGGACTACAATGATTGTGGGATATGCACAAAACAAATAGGTTTGTTGAAAATACCTTAGAAAATTTCAAGGAAATGCAATTGGTAGGTGTAAATCCAAACTCCAAAACCTTTGACAACATCCTCTCAGCCTCTGTCAAAATGGTAGATTTAAAATAATGCATTTTCCTCATCAAGAGCTAACATCTGCTTTTGTTGTGAAATGTACCACAACCCCTAAATATGGTGGAATTGGAGTCTGCTTAGGCTTAATCAAATATAAAGGCAAATAAAAGTGAAGGCTTAAATTTTTAATAAATATTAACAACCCTAATAATTTTTTGGAGAGTTTAGGAACTTTGCATTGAAAGGGTAAATTAATCCCCATTAATGTTTACCTTTTTAATGTTTTATGTTCCATTTATTTTTAATTTATCAATTCTAATATGATGTATTTGTATTGTTTCTAGATTAGTGTTTATGAAGGTGAAATGCATTTGTGGCATATTCTTGTTGGTGAGAAATTTATTAATGCATCTTACATATCCAACCTCCTCTCAATTGACAATAGGCCAACCCACATCCTAAGCTGATTTGTAGCAAGATCAAATGGCCACAGTTGAATAAAAATCAATGAAGAAAGAAAACCCTTCCACCCAAAAAAGAAGAAGAGAAACATATTATGTTAAAAAAATGAAAGAAAAGAATTTACCTCCCAAAGTTCCAAATGCCCAAACCCATATTATCCGCACACCCGTGCTCCCCAAACATCTTCTTAGCTCACACCCAGATGCCCTGCAATCATATTACGCATGTATTTTGTGCCTGAAGATTACATGCGGTGAAACATTGTCCATGTTGCGTGAGGATACCCGTATTTTGTAAGTTGTGGTTAACACAACATGTTGTGAGAGCTTCCAGTCGGTGAGGGGGTAGGTGGACTGGCTCAAGTAGAAGGCATCCCTAAAAGAGTGTCATAAATGTGTAATGAATATGCTTGGAAATGGTGGCGGAAAAGAGCCAACTGGAAATAGAGTTGCAAATTACGTCGGAGATAATAGCAATGTTTAGTTTATTGGAGTTATATTTCGTGGTGATATTGCCTATATGTCTATATGTTGTTGCAAAGATCTTATTTTGATATTGCACACATTTTTATAAGACACAATTATGATAGTCACCAAAATAAATCATGTTTCGTCATTTGGTCAAACACCATATGTTTATCTACTAAAACTACCTTTTTAACATTTAAATGTTCGTTAAGCATATTCAATAATCTCATTTTGTGGAGCTTATAATAAAATTTATTTTGGAAATTAGGATTGACATTCAATTTAGACTTGCCATGATATTAGACATCTAAATCTGCATAATGTTTATCTTGTTGAACATCAACATTATGAATTTTCCAATTTTAAAAACTTTGAACAAAATATATGACCAATATTATTTTCCAAAAAGTAAACTATACAATTTACTATATGAAGAATAAAATCAAAATCAGATATGTAAGCTCAAGTCCATATCTGAGGACACTTGTTTGGATTGCTTACAATTCTGCAGAGACAATGGCAACCTCTGCAATTGGAACTATGATGCATTCTTCCACTAATGGAAAGTGTGAAATATACGAAATATAAACTCCTTTATTGCTCCTCCATTTAGGCATGCTTGATACCATCACCGTATTTTCCATGTCGGATAATAAATTGTGGTTGAGGCATGAATTCAATATGATTTACCAAATTGAAAGGCTATCCATTGCTCTCAGCTATTCTTTTATTTATTGCAGCACTTTCAAATATGCAGAAAGAATTGTTGCCTTGGCATTCGCTAGTCACTCCCAGACATGATGAACTCTACTGATCCAATTTAATACAAAATTAACAACCACATTTAATAAATGGAAATTTGACAACTGAAACAACTTAGAAGTGAGGTAAACTCGGAAGACTTATTAAATGTCAGCACTATATGAAACAGATCTCGGCCTAAGAAACAATCAACTATTTGAAAAAAGGTAAAATGTCTTGCATATCACACACTTGACATTTCAAGCAATAAGAATGGATATTCCTTCTTAGTCCTAACAGTGTCAAACTCCACTGAAACACAAATTGAATAAGATTAAACATTATGCATAATCATTTTCAAGCAAGGACGAAACATTGAATCCAAGCACTAAAGTGCAATAGGCCACTATCAAGCCCACAAAAATGAAAGCACATATGCAAATATACGACAATAAGCCTGTAGGTTGATGATCCAAAAATTATGCATTATGAAAGGGGAAAAATTATTAGATATATACATCTTGTTTTGTACATGAACCGCATGAAAGAATGCATAAACATTCAACTATGCAAAAATATCTAGGATACTAAATATCTAGAATTTTTGATGAATATCTAGGATAGTAAATATCTAGGACTGTAGAAAAATATCTAAATTCTAGCAACCTTTAAAATATCTGAAATCCGGCAAGACAACAAATATTGGAGCCGCTATAATTTGACACTTTCCAGCAAAGGCATCTTCAAAGGTGGATGCCTACCAGCGAATAACACAGATAATGTGCACGACAAGGGTTTTTAGTTCAAGTTTTAGTGTTTCTACAATGGAATTTTCTATGTTTCAATTTTCCACCCAAGGTTAGAAATCCTATGAAATTTGTTGCGGATTTTTTCACGTTTACTCGGATTTGAGTGCATTTTATGGCACGATGGAGTCAATAATTTATGTCATCGCTTCATGTTGGATATATAACCATGGACAACATTGTTTCGTCCGTCTATTTGTATTTTCACACTCAACAAAGTTCACGGATTGAAGGGCTCATTTTTATATCCTCTGCCTTACTCACCTCTGAGGCTCAACATCACTACCATAATCTCTTAGCTTATGTAATGTTCAACCCTATAACGGTCCACAACTTTGTTTCATTTGTCACTTGGCTCGGACCACGCCTATTTTGTCAGAAATATTTTTTTTCTACATCGTGGCATTGGTGTTGCACAACCGATGCCGTAAATATTTGTTCATGGGTTGGGAGGATGCTACAAATAAAGTATTTTAATGTGTCTACATTAATCATTCACTTTTGTTTTTAGGTAATTTCCAAGCTTTATTACTCACATTGGTTGCATTTTTTTCTAAACATTTTCTGCTTTGGGATGTTTATTAAGGGACATTTTCCGTTCACATTGTCAGTGCTAAGTTAAAAAAATTGGAGACAAGTTAGGGTAAAATGAAGAATGTGGATGTATAATTGGAAAGTTCTATAAGCTTCCGCATGTGCATGTCTTTGGATTTGAGGTCAGACTGAGTGAAGTGATCGTTGCCTGTCCATCCAAATAAAAGCGAAAACAATCCAAGCGATCGTTGCCTATGTCTACGATGCTCATTGTTATCAAGAATTCTTTGACTTTTCTTTGTATGGTTAATTAGATCCCACATGACAACGTCGGTGCCATCTTATCCTTTCACTGACATTTCGATATTTTTAACCCGGTGTTGCTTCTGCAAATGGCACTCCAAACTCGAGGGCCCGCTTGAGTTGTCACACTTATCATAGAATGCACATGCTTCATGTCTACTCACAACGCTTTCACTTGGCCGCCATTAATCACCAACATTATCATCACCAACAAGATCAACTTCACATTTTATCATTACTTTATGTCATTGCCATTGCAACGCAATAGGTCTCCATCTAATTAAGACCCACAACTATAAGGCATAGTTAATATTACTATGATGAACACGGTAATAGATAATTTTTGTAACTGGCATGTCTATGCCACACAAGTCTACAACCTCCACTTAAGAGAGGCTATCATATGTCATGCAAATTTGTAAGTGTCTTATCAAGCACCCCCGTTTGGTGTTTTGGTGTGGACTTACATTTACAAGTTAATTGACCCGAGATCAAATTAATTATAAGAAATATCATAATATTCTCCATTATTGCTTATTGTAAGCTTTGTTTAGTTCTATTAGATGCTAATCTTTGTTTCCTTCATTCATTGTTGTACTTGATGGAGATTTGTTAGGTGTATATTTTGGACGCTAAAGAAAAAGTTGATTATATCCTCTTCCTATTTCATTAAATCAAAATGGTTCACTTGGAATTTATCCAAAGCATGCCCATAACATTTAGGTAAGATAAGAGTTTTGGAGCAAGGTATGGACATCCTTCACGATAAAATGGGAGGTAGTTTTCATCAAATTTTGTAGTTGTATTACATTTGTCTCTCCTCTCCATCACAAAAAAACTTAAAACAATTTTTAAAAACATATATTTCACTCAAAATCACAACTCCAACAAACAAGATATTGTCATTCTCTCCGGTGTAATTTGCAACTCATGTGCAATTGCTAGTTATTTTTCATTTATGAGATACCAAGAGTTGAATTCCTTTGACACGACCAAGGTAAAAATTAAGCTCGTTCATTTGATCCAAATTTTCTTCTTTGATATATAAAAAGATTTGGACTATTAATAAAATTTAGTGCCCATGGTTACCTTATAAGCATGTGAACATGGAGATCATTTTTCCTCCTATATCATTCTTAAATAATCTTCCTTTTATCTCCACTTTATTCATGGGATTCACTATTTATTAAGGCAGGCCTTATATTTTATTTATACATTCCTTCCTTCTATATATTTTACTTCTCGAAATATAAACATGGATTGACTTATCATTTTCATTGCTTCACTTAGCCTTCGTATATAATGCATATTGGATGTGTTCTTACTCGTTATCCTTTTCTTCATACCATATGCACATAATGCAAGCTTCCTCGCATGATTTTAGAACTCTATATGTCCTTATTCACTTTTTCTAGTCAAAGTGTTTACCTATCCCATGAAGACCATTATTACCAACATTTCTTGCTCTCTCAAATGAATTGCTTAGTATTATATAAAGGAGTTTTACGTATTCAATTAAGAGGATTTCTTATTGATTTACTGAGACTTATCACAATAACCAATACTTATCACAATTAACTTGAGCATATTTTTGTCAATACAAATAATACTATTACAAAATTAGAAGATAGAATTTATTACCCGAATATTCAATCCAATTTACGAACCTTAAAATTTAATGGCTTACCCTTCCTCAAAAAACCCATAGAAAAACCATTTTTAGATTAAAATCTCTACATAGGTATTTCTTATGAAGTGAACCCAATAACTTCTTTTACGGTGAACATGGAGGTTCACTCTAAAGATATACATCACTATTACTCGAACGGAAATGGTATATACATTATGTTTTTTACCTTTTTATTGGAATCATCGCAATTATACTACTATAAAAATAAAACTAAGAATTTTAAATAGCATAAAGTTGAGTTCGCCACCTCATTATGAAGGCATTTGTTACTCTCTCTTTTCAAAACATATTGAAAGTGATGGATTTGATTTCACTTAATGCGTAAGAGAAGCATGTAAGGTTATTACTTTTCCATGAAGGCGCCCTCTTGGAAATGTTTTGTTATCATTTATTTATGTTATGTACATATTTATTAGTTATTAAATAATATATTTAAACATTAAATATTGGTTGAACTATGAAAACACTATCAAAGTAATTTGTGTGGTTTTTTAATTTGTGTCGAAGGCGGTGTACATATAGCATTCATGGCATATAATAATTTCAAGTTTTAATTAATTGTATATTAATATTATTATATAGTTTTAACAAATTGAAAGTTTGACATTAGAAAAAAATGGAACATTCCTTGAGGGTGTTATTGTGGAATATTTTATTTGTCATGCCAAATTTTCTTGTATAATTATACAAATAAACTAATAACATAACTTAATTAATAAGTTCCATACAACATGTTTATATAACCACCATGAGTAACTAACATGGTCGCATTCTTTCCTCATAAATTTTTGCTAATTAACATTTTTTATAATAATAATCACAAGGTAAAGGGGCCCATTTAGCACACAAGCAATGAATGCATTTGTCGTCAAGAAGGGGAGGAATGGTGATTATAATCCACCGATTTGAGCTTCTCACCCTCTAGCCTCTTTACCATTAGCAAAAGATCTCGATGAGTGTAGTGCCTTGTAAATCACCTTTGTTTCTCATTTATTACTAATATGAGATTAATCCAATTACAACCCAATCATGTATTTATGTTAAGTTGAAGACTTTCACAAGTAATTTAATTAGAATTTTAATTTTTGTGATACTTTTTTTTGTGTGTTTAAGTTATCTCAAGATAACAACCATGAGTTATCACTAACATAGTAACATTATTTCCTTGTTCATTTTTGGTAATAATCACAAAGTGTAAGGGGACCCATTTAGCATACAAAACATGTAAGCATTTGTTAGTTCGTGAGAGGAATGATGACTATAATCCACTAATTTGGGCTTCTCAACCTCTAACCTCTTTCCCCATTGTCATCAACCAATGCCTTTATCTTTATTATATGTTTGATACTTCACATCAACCAACATATTTATCTTTATTATAAACATTATATTTATCATGTCGAAACTTTATAATCTAAAAAAACAAATAAAATAATATCATAGTAATTACTTTGTCTCATACAAATGATTAAAAACATGCAAATACACTAATACCATATCAATTAAATAATCATGTACCAATATTGTTTTATTTTGGAATTGGTGGCCCAACAACCTGGTAAAAACCTTATGGAACAAATTTTGGAAAGGTGAGCTACTATAACCACCAAACAACATGCACATAGCTCGCTCCACATGGAAAATACCTTAATACCTTATCAATCAACTAGTCTCATACTAAGATTAAGTGTTTATGGACTAAAATATATATTTGATCGTATTTATTTTCTAAATATGTTTCCAAATATGCTAAAATATGCTGAAAATGTGCTAACAACATTGAACTATGAAGGAGATTCATGCCCCCGAGATTCTTAAAACTAAGCCTAAAACTAAGTGTTAGTGCAAAAGGAATGAAAACTTTCATGCCCTTGTACTAATCTGAATTGTGTAATTTGGATACATAAAGATTCGCAGAAAACTTGTATACATAGGTAAAAATTTGAAAATGCTGAAAAATCTGCTAAAATTATCCACTTGTTAGAATTGTGCGGGGGTCGAGAATGTACCGTCTGATTTTGGCCAAAGTGTACAATTTGGCCATGTGTTGATTTTGCCAAAAATTGTGTATGGATGCATTTTTGGGTGCTCGTACCATGTCTATACTTGCATTTAGCCCCATACTTATTTATGTGTCTATTAAAAATGTATAATAAACCTTGATATATGCCCCCTCTTTTGAGGCATGTGTGAAAACCATGTTTTAGTCACTTTTAGCATGTAGATCAAAATAAATAGATGTGTATTGCTAAAGGAGATGTTTGAGAAGCTATGTAAAGTGTTGAAGAGGTGGCCACCTTAGATAACATGTACCTACAAAAGGAAAGGTGTTTGTGCATGGTGGCAACCATAGTGCATAATAAAAATAATGTTAATCAATAGATAATGATAGTAGAAATGAAACTAAAAGGAACAACACATGTAGGAGAAAACAAGAACAACATCAATGCATCCAATTGCAAACAATGACATACAAAAGCATACAAAAGGCTTGGGTGTGCAAACATGGGACACCCATTGTGTTACAAGAGCAGTCAAGGCTTGTAATCTTGCGCAAATAAGAGAAAGTAATTGCAAACAAGATATGCATGATGCCACAAACATAGAACACCCACGATGTCACAAGACAATCAAGACAGTTAGGTCAAGATAAGGAAAACAAGTAAGCAATAACACACATACACATAAACACATATGCATGAAACAAAAGTGTCAAAACATGATAATATGGTGTAGTAACCAACATGAGTGAAATATATATGTAACATATGTCAATGATGCACAAGACACATGTGTTAGTCTTGTTAGTCTAAAAAGTAACAAGTACACAATGTATATAATTGAGCATAAATGAGGAAGTGCAAATGAACTATAATATAAAAATAACACATGTAGGATGTGGATGGATTGTCCCCAAATGATGAGAATGTAAGGAAACATGAGTTCTCCTATAAGTGTGTACTAATATGTGTGTCATGCATCCAACTCAATATACCAAGTGAATGCATGTGTGTAAAGAGATAAAACATGTTATCTATCAAACCAAGTGACAAACAACATGTGTAAAGTGCTAACAATGCAAGTAAGATTCACAAGTCTTGATTTTGTATTTTTACAAATATTTGAATGTTTTTATATTATCACAATGCATAACTATGTACAAAAGTATGAACTACATGAAAACTATCCAATGAGAACCTCTTGATAGTTTTTTGCAGTTCATACTTTTATACAATGAGGCCCACAACTCCATCTTACATGATAGTCTATATAAATTGGTAAATGTGTAAGATCCTTGAGATTTTTTATGTATTCTCTGTGTGCTCTAAGGTTGTGTATAATTGGTCATGCTTGATTAGTAATAATTCCATGGTGGTTTGCACAATAGTAGGATG
Organism: Taxus wallichiana var. yunnanensis; assembly: GCA_018340775.1. NCBI lineage: Eukaryota > Viridiplantae > Streptophyta > Pinopsida > Cupressales > Taxaceae > Taxus > Taxus wallichiana. Next base: position 72,920,974 of record CM031236.1, on the reverse strand, counting down.
TAAGTCTTTGACTAATATTGGTGCTTTCGAAGGAGGTATTTCATTCTCTTTCTCTTGTTGAATAGGTGGCTCTTATATTATTGCAGAATTTGCATCATTCGATATTGCATTATGTTCACTAGACATAGATGAATCAAATTTAGGAATCCATTGAGATTTGCAAACTAGAGATGAATGTGTAGTAAAATGTCATGTAGCAAATGAAATAATGCCCTTATGCTCAACCCCTAGGGTCACTTTCAATTTCCCCTTTCCTCTAGCTTTTACGCTTCATGTTATTCACTCCACATTTTTTTCTTGTCTCCTCAAAGACGCTTTCGCCATCAATCTACATGGTTATCGGTACACATCTCTTATCTACTTCATGTTATTGAGTATTCACTCAACAACATAATGTGGGGAAGATGTAGACACTAAATTATGCACCTAGGTACATTTCTAGGTCCTAAACACATACTTGCGTTCATATGATTCCTAAGCAAGAAAAGTACTAATTGACCATTTTCTTTAGCCTTTTTGCTTTCTTTCTTATTCTCTCTTTGACCTTGCACACCTTATTACCCAGTTTGACCTTCATTACTCCACCTTTTTTGAATCTCGGACATTAGCGCCCGTGGTGCCCCGTCCCCTCTTGACCTCTTTGTATCTTACTCGCCACTTTTGGGCCTCTTCTAGTCGTTGGACATCTTGTTTTCTTATGGGTTAGTTTTTTAGTGGTTAATTATGAAATTCAAACAAGGAAATCATATAAATACAATGCTATGTGACCATAATAGAGGGCATCTACTACCATCACCTAAGGTTGCGTCCAAAGGCATTCTAAGAGCATCAAAGCATCCATCTAGCTTCACTCAAGGGATAAGGGATTGCTAATTTTGCATACACGTATAGGAGGGGAAGTTCATTTTTCCATGCACACATCTATTTACATCTTCTACATCTAGTTATTGCTCGCTATTAAGTGCATCTTGCATAAGAGCCACCTAAGGAATGATTCGACACACACATACACACGCGTAGAACTACATAGAGTTTGAAATGTAGTGTAGCACCTAGATCGTAAGTTCACTCATTGAGTGATCACCAGGTCGATCGAATCTCCATTTGCATCTTTTTTTTTTTTAGGATTTGATGTGTTTTGGGGTTTTGCAGGATATCTCTTTCATTGCAAGTTACAGGTGACATCAACGAACTTAGTGCGATACATGTATTTCGATCAAAGGTGAAGGTCAACAAACATTTAACAACCCTGTGAAAACCAGTTTATGAGGTTTTGTGCACACTCTGAAGCACCCACTTAGGTTCTCTAGCCTAGCTCTCCTGTGCAATTTTTTGGGTTCGGTTGCATGACACTCTGTGTTCTAGTTCCAACAGTTTTCCAGCTTCGCACACCTCTCGGATTTATTGCGAATTAGCTAAGTCTTTTCTCCTCTTTCTTGCACTTAGGGTTTTAAATTATCTTGCTTATTGTTTGTGTCACATTTTGTACTTCATTGTTATATTATTGCACATGACTCTGAAATATCCTATTAGGGTTTTACAAAAAGTTAATTTTTGTTAAATCATTATGAACCAATGTATAATCCATATATTTTATTAATAATATTGTAAGTTATTGAATTTTCATTCAAATCGACAATCATTGGTGGTCCACGTGGATGCACAAAATATATAAAAATATGAATTTTTAGTAGGTGGCGGTATGAAAGCTTCCTAATAAAGGTGAAGGAAATCAAACTCAAATTCCCATCGTATCAATGTCTTGGGTGGGTGATACCTTATCTTCTCCTTCATTGGTATTCCCAATTTCGAGGTCACTCTAAAGAGGTGTCACTGGTGTGTAAACTCCTCGCTACCTCCTTTTTGTGACTCTTGAATTCTCGCACAAGACCTTACTTGTAAAAACATATTGACCTCCTATGAAATCTTGTCTTGGCAAGAATTCCATCTCGGATATCCTTTGCCTTTATATCTTTATGCCTCACTAAGCAAGATCTCTCCCACATCGACTTAATTGATTCCCTATGAGAAGGCCACTTCCAAAATAAACAAAACCAAATCTACAAGTGATTATAATGACTTCATGTTAGTGTTTTGTTGTCTTGTCTTGACTTTTTGGCGAAGATGAAAATGGGAAAACAAAACCTATGAATGATTATAGTGTTTGCATCCCATTCACCTTCTTTTATGATAATCAAAACTATCATGTTTATCTTTTGAAGGCATGCTCTTTATCACCATTTGCCCCGCCAATCCTTGTCATAAGGGTATGCGACACTCTTAAGATTGGAGATAAAGAACGACACGAGTCTTACATTCATAGGAAGTCTCAAGATTCAAAAGGCACTTCCACATGCATATATCATCGTCTTCTTCATTCAAAAGGTAGTCCAAGATGTCTCACAAGGATTATGTCCACCTCGAGAAAAAAAGGAGCAATCACCTCTTAGCCATGCACCCCTCTTGTGCTTCTTCAAATATTCATGTCTCCAAGTCATTGCGTCCTTCTTCTACCTTCACGTAATACAAATTTCTCTCTCTCTTATGCTTCAACAATTGCTTCTTTCTCCAAATTCAATAATTGATCTTCCCTCCTTTTCAAAATAACATTGCATTGCAATTCTTCCCATATATTCACTCTTCTACACTAGAGAGCGCATTTCCTTTAAACACTTAGATTTCAAATCCTCCTCTATACAAGAAACAATTATTATTTTTACACTATCCGTGTCTCCATTGGACCTCTTCAATATGATTGTTAAAGGTCACCCACAAAACCAAACAATCCGTGGTCAAAAGCTAGTATAAATGAATCATAAAACCAAACAATCCACACAAGAAGAGTTATAACAAAGACACAAAGACATTAAGACACTGTGGATGAAAACGACCACTTAAGACAAGGACTGATAAATATACTAGGTATTCACTTTTTTATGATGTTGGATCCTCAAGTCTTGGCTACTATGAGCCTTGATGCTTCTTAAATGCAGCGTAGAGTGCACGTTCCTCCCTTATCTGCAGCCATTCTATATAAATGCCAAGTCTTAAAATCACATGGTGCCATGTAAACTACCTAACCCTTGTGAAACCTCTTAATATATGAATTAAAAAATAACTGCAAAACTTGTTCATATTTTAAACCACAAAATCTCACTCTGCGGGGCCCACGCTGGCCACTTCCACTAAATTCCCGGCAATAACATTCACCGGCGAAGAAAATTCCGGCCACTTCCTGTTGCGTCGATCACGTGAAAACTTTATTCCTGAAAATAAAAATAAAAACCAGACATCAAAATAAGTAATTAAAAAAACGACAAAACACTTCTGGAAAGGATATTGGAATTATTTATAAAATATACAAAATCAGATTTTAAATTATTTATTTTTGATTCTTCCTCTTAACTACTATTCTGTTTTCGGATTAAACAGCACGTATTATCATTGTCGTATTTTTTTTTTCTTTTTTCAAATCGGGAATCGGAAGATTATCATTGTCTCTTGAACAATAAAGTTTTTCTTTTTAAGCTTTCTTCAACCTTTGCTTTTCTTTTAATTTACCGACCGAGCTCGAAGATTAAGAGGGAAATGACACGAATTTTTGTTTCACCGCCTTTTCTGTAGATTTTGCAAAAGATTAAGATCCCGCTGGGTTTAGAACCACGGATCAGGTCATGCTCAGGATTTGTGCACGTTCAACTGAAATTGCAGTTAGTTTTGAGGGTATTTGTTTAATCAAAGCGCTCAGAGAAAAAATGGGGGTTTATTTTTCGTGATTTCGAGCTAAATGGTGGAGATTTGTGAAACAATGCTGTGTGCTTGCGGGTGAGTTGAGTTCAGTGTTTTTTTTTTTTTTCTTCTCATTTTATCTGTATCGTCGGTTTGTTGGTTTGCTCATTTTGGATTCGAACCTGTGACTGTTCAAAGGGTTTAGAAACCCGAGAAAATTTCTCTAGGTTGAATGTGGGAGTAACGAATTGGCTGATTGTGTTAATTAGTTGTCAAGTTGGTGAATTACGGGGTTCTCTGTGACGCATTTCGGGGAAATGCGTGGGATTTTAGTCTGGGGAAATGTAGCTGCTGGCACTAGGGCTCAATGGGCGTAGCAGCAAATTGGTTATTTCGGCTAGAGCTGAGTCAAGTAAATTTTAGCATTTTCTACGAACATGTGACAATAGATCTGAAACTGTCTTAAGGAGGCAAAATTCTATTTCAAACGCACTAATGTTTCAATATCAACCCTAGTTAGCATAACACTGGAGCAAGAACCATGTATTCAATTTCAAATTGGCGTTTAATTCTGTGCTATTTTGCTTGTTGCTCCGCTGTATTTGCAGTCATTAGAGAGATAGATAGATAGAGATTTTAACAAGGCCAACGATGCCAAAACAATCTACTTGACCCCAAGAATATAAATCATTGCTGAAATGAGTGAGAACCTACTGAAAGACAAGTTTTGGAAAGTTGGGCTCTAGTTCGATCTCTTCTGCTCTTCTCTTTCCGAAGGTTCATCCTTTTGCTGTTAATTCTGATTAGAAGTTATCTAGTTTTCTCAATGTTCATCTCTTCAAATATGGTAGATATAGAAACCTGCAGTAGACCACTCATGTAGCTAGCTCAAATGTTGTCATATGCAGAGCTGTCTGTGACATAGTACCATTGCTGGGTTATTCTTTAGTAGTGTCAGTATATCTTGCGTGCTGCAGGAGCCTTACTGTTTTTGATGACCAATCCTTGGGCGATGGAGGTTCATAGATGTACAATGCCTCAGAAGAGGGTAACCTATGTAGTGATATACCAGTATTTTGCTAACTGCAAACATTTCATCTACTCATCTTTTTTATTCGTTTTTATGTAACCTTCTAGGCATTTATTCACTACCTCTGCCCTTCTATTTGTCTGAGGGTTTGCTAGCCAAAACTCTGCCTGCCAAAAATGACTGACAGATTCTTCGGTATTGGTTAGAGCCCTTCTTTTGCTGATCTGTGTCTGGGTTTAAACCATACGCTTCTGCAATTTGCTTTGTTAAAGTTGCATGGAGCATAACCTACTCTTGGTCTCTTCCTTACTATACATTCTATGTTGATAAAATTGATTGTATTTATGCAGGGAACTTCACATATTGCCACGAGGTTATGATATGAGAATGTTGGAGTTGTAGCCATATCTTGGAGCTAAGAATAAGGAGCAATGCCTCTATTGAGGTATGAAATTAGAAATGAATACAGTCTTGCAAACCCAGAGCTGTACAGGTCGGCTAGCAAGGATGATCCCCAGGCTTTGTTGGAAGGAGTGGCAATGGCAGGTCTGGTCGGCATTGTGCGCCAGTTGGGTGACCTAGCAGAGTGAGCATCTTATTTTACACCTTTTCCCCATATATGTATTTCTATCTCATTTGTAAGTCTGTTTTCTTAATGGTAGAATGGAATGGAAGCATAACTTTATAGTTGTTGCTTGTTAATATTACTCCTGGATTTTAGTTGTTACTTGTTAATATTAGTCCTTAACCAAAATCCAGTTTCCTTCTTACGTATTCACACACGCATCCAAGATATTGCAATAGACTTGATAGAGAAAATTGAAAATTTCCAAGTTTCCTCGGCTTCAGATTTGCACATAGCAGGCATATGAAGATGAAGGATGAATTCAATGTACTCTTAGAAATGAGTTTAAATTTTTCAATAGACAATCCTTCTAGCTCCAACACACCTGATTTACTGATTCTTATCAAGGGTGTTTGAAAATCAACGAATTTAAAGGGGTTCAATTGAAATCAGTGATAATCCCTACACTTAGAGCCCAATTAAAATTCTAACATACCAACAGATCCTTTCGACCTCAAAGAAAATCAAAGAACTTAAAAAGGGTCCAATTAAAATCATTGAAAATTGTCTAACTTAAGAGGCTGAAAATCCATTCGAATGTATAAGGTAGTAACTAGGTTCACTACTCAGATACAAAATACAACAATTTTCAAAAGTATATGCATATATGTGCCTATCTCAAGCTTTTCATTTGTTACATGTTAATTAGCAACATGGTTGACTAATACACCCAAAGGGAAAAAACACAAGAATTGTTTCAGTAAAACATTAAGATGTACCAGTTTCTTCATATATCAGTTTTTGTGCTGTCATGAAATTCACTCCATTTCCCAACGTTCAATTTCTGTTTAGTTTTCTCTTTGACAAGGCACACAAAGGCTGGGAATTTTTCAAGATTCACTGCAAGTAGAAGATTAGTTGATTACATGAAAAGGTTTGCATGCTGATTTTACTGAAAGAAAAATCACACTTTTTTGCTGCAATGCTTGCTGGGAACCAATTTTTGATGATAATTTTGCCTTGAAAATTGAGGCATTTGGAAAGATTTGTTAAAGACTCTTTTAGTTATCAAATACCAGAAAACAAATTCTTAATATAACCAATCTGACATCTGTTCAGATGTAAGACATTGTTTTTCTCAATGAAGTTCAAGCAACATCATTCATTGATATAAATGTAATTTCCAGTATTTCCTTGTATGTAAAAATGTTGGGTGTCCGATTCTTAGAGATATCTTATCTCATGTGTCTCTTGTCTGTCTCAAACTGGTAAGTATGTTTTTAGGAATTTCACAATATGACCTTTTAAGGTGTTGCAATAGCTCTATTTCTTTTTGTAAGTTATTGTGGTGCCTTGGATTCTCCCAAATTGGCATTTAGTGAGTGATAGGCAAATAATATTGCTTACTCCATCTAGCTGAAATTGATACCATTTACATGTACTACTTCCCCATATGTTATTTGCACCGAGTTCCACTGCCATCACAAGTAACACGGTCACCAATGGCAGTAGAGGATATGCCATTTTGAATGTCCAATGTTTGTTAAATATTCTAAAGCCTATAATGTCCAGTATTGCTGGAAGCGTTCAATCATCTTAGCATCTTTGTCTTTCATTGCCTTATGTTGAATAATTCCTTTGAGTATTTTTTCTTTGATTATGAGTATTTCATACTTTTTAAGGGGTATCTTAGGGGGAAGTGTTGTGACCACAACATGCCCCTAATTTCACAAGTGAAATTAAGGAACCCCTTGGCCTTTCATAGGGCACTTAAGAATTGTACACCTTGCTTTGCTTTACCTTGTGTGCAATTAGTTGTAAGCACTCTATGCCTTAGTCATATTTGCTCGAGCTCGCCCTTAATGGTTTTTCTTCCGTGCCCCTTTTCAAATATGTCTATCTTCTTATTTTGCGAAAGACTTCCCATGCTGCCATGTAATCCTTGCACACAATCATTTGACACTTTGTGCAAAGTTCTTTCGCGACGCCATTGCACAAGTCTCGCCGCACAATGCCGTTGCTCATCCTGCGCACCCTCGAGACCGTCACGTTTAGTCTAGAGCCATTTTGTGGTCCCTTCGCGTTTAAAACTAGCTTCACGCGATCTTTGCGTGATCGCACCTCGAGTCTAGTGAACCCCTTAATGCCCTGTGGGCACTTTCACTTACCTAAGGCCCTAGCGAAAATCATACCGAGCTTCCTCGCACTTCCACACTTCGCCAATTTCCTTGTTCGCATCGTAGAATATTGCGCAAATTTTTGCATGCACCGATTGAGGCCATGTGTCATAAATCGAGCATGGAAAATATCAATGCCCAAGCCAAGTTTTAAAAGCTTCCCGCATGTGGCTAAGCCGGTCCCCACCACGTGTCAAAGATTGGGACACTACTCAACGAACAAGATAAATAATTGTGCGCCCATCTACATGTGTCTTGTAAGCATTTCTCCCTGCGTCAATTCATTGCTCATAACACCGACAAGCTCCTTCTTACTTTGTGTATGCAAGATAACTCACGAGCTATGCGAAAGGTAAATACGCATGTAATTGATATACAAGGGGAATGTATAAGGTTATTGCGCAAGATTGTTTGCGTACACCATTGCGCACTGCAATTAAGAGATGCACAAAATGACAAAACATCAAGTCTATCGGAGATAGATCAATTCACCCATAAATCGGGTGTCGTAACCAGTCAATTTGTTAGAAGATCTCGGCTTAGTGTACGCACATGCCTTGTCATAGGAAGTTGGCTACTTTAAATGAAGAATTTGACTTATGCAACTAGGTGCGCTGTGCTGCCTTGGGACCTGTAAATTTGAGCGTACCATATCCGAGTTTGTTTACGAGCCATAAGAGCATTTAATGAGGATCTTCCTTCTTGCAGAGGATGTTTTCTGACATGACATACCTTCTAGATGGCTAACTTGGCATTCAATGTAATCTAATTATGCATCTACCATGTAATATAATATTGTTAAATCCAAGCTATGGAGAGCCTACCACCATTAATGCTTATAACCATTGTACATATGGGTTTTTTTATAAATACTGACATGACATACCTTACAGATGGCTGACTTGGCATTCAATGTAATCAAATCATGCATCTACCATGTAATATAATATTGTTAAATCCAAGCTATGAAGAGCCTACCACCATTAATGCTTATAAGCATTGTTCATCTGGGTTTTCCTATAAATACCTAGATCGAACTCATTGTAAAGGTCCTTGAATTTGGAATAGAAAAGTTTATGAGAATTTTATTTACATTTGCTTTTTTTTTCACTTGGCAATCCATGTTCCCACCTAAGTTAGCTTACGTGTATACACTAGTTGGATGAATGTTGAAGATTCACTTTGTTGATTGAATGCAATATCTTCATTCGACGACTAGGAGATCGAGAGCGCAACCCGCACGTCCAACGACGTTGCACACCACTCTAGATATTCAAGTCCTTCCCCTCGAGACTCTTGCACTTGTCCATGCCTTGATCGAGAGCATCGGGTCCGAGCGCGGCACGGTTCTCTCAAATCTTGGTGTTTATGAACCGGAGCAAGCTCTATAGGTTTGTTGTTTATTTCTCATTCTGCCCTACCCTACTTTCATTTGCATTTTTTAATCAACTTTGTTAGTATTAGGACCAAAGCTTGTAGCCTATGCTTACCGCACATTGTTTATTCATGTTACAAGTGATACTCATAGCTAAATGCTTGTTTTCTTGGCTTTTGCTCAATCATTAAGCTATGAACAAATGCTAATCGGTTGTTTTGCTTGTAGAATCCTTCAAACCAACTTCCTCTCGATTTGTTCCTCAAGCCACTAGTTTCTGCACCGGCTAGAACCGGCAATGAACCAACAAATGCCCTCAAAATCATAAACATCCACTCATCTCCTCTTCATGAGCTATTCCCAATGAACCTTTCGCGACCAAGTCTTGGTGAGAGTGAACCTTGGGGAGGGATTCCCCGCACATGTAGTGAACTGCCCATTGTGCCTTCCTGCGCATGTGCCTTCCTTTCAAGAGAGGCAGAGCCTCGCCCCATTGCACAAGATACTGTATAGGTTGCCCGCGCTATCCTGTACCTTTGCTTACTAGGAAACAACATCCCTTGGCGCTGTGGAGGAAAATTGGAGTGCGACATTCGTGGAGATCAATAGGAAGTATATCGGCTGCTTGCTCTTTTAAGACATCTGACGAGTCTATCTTTTACCAGTCCTATTCTGTTTCTGACCTCCTTTCATATTCCTAGTTGTGAAGTTTTGCTTAAAGACAACCCTTTTTGTCATGTTTTAATTTTTTCAATAATTTTAAAATTTGGACTTCTGTCTGCACTATAATTAGTCTATCAACGACTTGCAAGTTTTGATAACAAGCCTCTTGTTATGCAATTTGGTATGAACGATTTTGTCAATCAAAAAATGATCCTAAATCTATTTTCTTAGGAGGTTTAATTGTTATGCAGTTTGTGGCACTCTTATGTGGTCGCTTCCAAAATTTATGAAGATTGAAGATAATGTAATTGTTACGAGAGTTGGAAAAGAATAATTAAGGACCGGGTTAGAGGTATATTTAGTTTGAAAAGGTCGTTATGGCAGGGACACATGGCTGACCATCATGTTCAATAAGACCATGCCATTTTTCTATGTGCTATGTTGCCAGAAATGGGTACGGTATAGGTCTACGGGTCGAAACGCAAAAATGCTGATTTTCAAAAAAACCTTTTGTATGAAACGTTATTTAAAATGTACATACAATATATATATATATATATATATATATATATATATATATATATATATGTGCATAATACTCATTTTCAAAATTTTAGTCCATGGACCATAAAAGATAAAGTACTCAAAATATTTTGTATTCATTGAAGTTCTAAAGATTCATTATTCAACATGGTTACAATTTCAATGTTTCATATATACATTGATTATAATCAAGATTCAAGAATATGTCATCTAGATTTTCTTCATAATCATCTGTCATGCATCCATGTTTCAAAAATTATAGTTGTAACTTGCTTCATTGTATTCATTTGATTGAGGATTCCAATGGAAAATTCTTTTCTAAGGAGTACTTATATACCGAGTCAAAACATGCGTTCTAGCCCTGACATTTCTTGGTTTCTGCTAGATTCTTCCTACATTCTTTGGATTACTATTCTGACCCAAACTATCTTTAGGCTTGTTTAATGTGCCTCCTTGTTAGTATAGTTTTAATGTTATAAGACTTTACACTGAGCTCACTTGTAACTTATTCCTAGGTTTGGAAAATTTGTTGAGCAAAAATATAGGCTATATTTGAAAAGATTAAGTGGGGTAACACAACAAACTGGAATAAACTCTTCCTTATAATATATAAACTGCGAAACGTCTCGGAAACACCGGGGAGGTTTTCGGAAAGCGTGAAACGTTTCTGTGTTTCCGGACGGTTCGTGTCTTGTTTCCGCATCGGAAACATTTCAAGATGGATACAAGGGGGTGGGGGTGTTTCTTGGCAACATCCGTAGTCTATAGACTATATGCAATGCCTCACTTGTCTTCGGAGTTTTTATTGAACAATTTTTGGGAGCATATTTTTGTATGGGCATTTTATAATGATAGCTGGGAGCTGGGTCAAGGTGGTATATGCTGAAAAAGTATATAAGCACATGTGAGACATCATTTCTGACAATACCAAATTTCGTATTGTCTATTAAATGCATATCAAGGTCATATATAAGGTTTAGTGCTTGGTTTATCTAGAAAACTAGCCTAATTCTAGTGCAAAAAGGACTTCCTAGAGAACCAAACATGTCTGTGTTATTAGGTTACTCTGATGATATTTCAGAGGATCACTTGGTATTCAACTTGCATATTTGTCCTGTTTGCCTTCGACTTTATCTACTGCAAATGCATTCCCGTAAAATCTGTACAATATAAATTGTCATGAAAATTGGTATAACTTTTTGGCAAATGTTTGTTCAGCCACAACTGTACAATATTTTACCAAAGTCAAATCCCAAGGTTTAAAACTATTTATGGCATATGGAGCATGACAGTTCTTTTAACTAAGATTATCTTTCTTGATTGCATCATAAATATGATCTGTGTATGTGAATCCTAGTCCATGTCTTGGTTCTATAAATCAAGCCTATGCATGATTAATGGCCCCTGAATGAAGTCTTTGTTTTTTTTTTTTTTTGGAAAAGGGTAAAAGTGGGGGTTTTGAAAGGACCCGCATCCTTATACAAAAAGCCCTTTAGGCAAAATAAAACAATGAAGCGTGACAGAAAAGAAGCCTACAACAACAAAGAACAAAGGCCACAAAGGCACAAACAAGAAGAACAAGAAACGAGAAGAGAGTAAATAGAAAGGCAACAACACCCATGGCTGCAGCAACAAACAGATTACTCTAGAGGATCTCGAACATGGGATCGTAATCTCATTTTAGGGAGAGAAATTCCTTTCTTTTTCTATTAACAACTGTCCAACCATCACTCCTATTAGGATCCGCATTTTCATCTGAATGTGTTGAAAGTTGAATATTGAAGGAGTCCATATTTCCAACATTTGACTCCTCTGTCAATAATCTGATTTTAGAACAATCAGAATCCGCTGCCGAAGGAGGCGCCAATACTTGATCCACCATACCCGATCCACCCAACGCCGCCATAGGAATGAGTCTCAACTGGTGGTTGAATCTTCTTATCATCTAAATCTTGATCTTTGCAAACCTCCGCCGAGACTTCTGAAGAGGAATTTGGTTCATCCCCAACAACCAATAGGCTGGGTTGGGAATCCTTCCACCAAGAAACTTTTTCCTTTAATTTCTGCTTTACTTTCTGGCATTCTGAAGCAAGATGCCCTAAGGCAAAACATTTCCTGCATCTGAAGGGCAAGCCTTCATAGTCAAGAGGTTGAGACCAAATCCTATCCAAAACTTTGAGATCAATAGAAGCGGGTAGATCAAGAGAGGTATCTAGATCCACTAAGATTCGAGCATAGGTAGTGTGAGTGTAGAGTTCCGTTTTGGAATCGATGGATAAAAACTTGCCCAAAGCATTGCCAATATCAATCAAGCATTCCTCCCCCAAAACTATAGCGGGAGATGAGGTAAACGAACCTAGACATGCTTTGCTGGGATCCACACCCACCTTCCCGTCCAGAACAGCCAACGGGAACACAGTCCCACTGCTGCAAATACCACTGATGCCTCCACCAGGAACAGGAGAAACCTGCGCAGCACGAGGGACCAAGCCGCCACCAACAGTAGAAGGGACGCCATCTTCGAAGGAAGCAGAAGACGAGCAAAATCTTTTCGGAGAGGAGCCACGATTAGGGCTTGCGGAGAGGGCCATCGAAAAGTTCCTTGTTTCTTGATTAATTGGATAAGCAATAGTGGGGTACGTTATTCCAACAAATGAAGTCTTTGTTTTGATGAGTGTACGAGACATGACTTAATTAAAGCTCCAGATATGCATGTGTTATCAGCCTTCATGATTGGGCAGTCTGTCAAAAATTCTTCAACTGTTTTTGCCCTATTTTACCCCAGCAGTCGATAAACAATATAGTGGCTAGCCCAAGGGGCACAGCCTTACACTGATAGCACATTCGTTATCTCATTCAACTGAGATTCTTTCCCTTCACTCCCAGAGTGAATCACATGGCAATCTCTTAAAAGATAACAGTGACATTGTTGTAAGATATCTGTTGTGTTTGGTTAGCTTACTTTGAGTCCTGATTCCTGAATCATTCTTTTCTAGTTTCTACACTTTGCTGGCCATTTTTAGCATCATGTTGGTGATTATTCAACTCCCTGACTGATTAACGATAGTCACTGCAAATATATGGTCTAACTTTTCATAATTGAAAGTACACTCCATTAGGAACTTTTCTTATTTGGCTGTGTATGCTTTAAATGGATTTTTATCAACTTTTCATTTTAATGCCTTTTGAACTAATACCTAGTTCTGACATTGCTTGTTTCTTTTTTCTGATTCGTTTGAGTATTATCTTGTAGAATGTTTTTGGCATTTGATAGGGATTAAAGTTTGACATTTGAACATTTGAATATAATGTAAAGTGTCATGTTGAGCCATTTCCCAGCACATAGCTTCCACAGTGAATTCATTCTAGGCAAGAATCTACGAAAATTCAAATTGGATGGCGCTGTAGGATTGCTGGCAGACATAAAGCAAGGCCAATGGCAATATCACTTCTCTACGATTATAAAAAAGAATCCAAATTTTATGTAACATGCACATTATTTTTCAAAAGACATTAGCCTTCCATTTGAACTTTTAAGATGAGAGCAAGCTCGTCTAAGGTAATCACTTACTATCTTGTGTTGAAGCTCTCTTGGAAGATTGGGTTGCCTCTGTGTGTATGGAGTCACACTGTATCTTTTAATTATGTTGGCTTCTACAGAGCTTAATTCTGTATATTCTATAGTTGTTAACTTGTGTTTGTTTCAAATTGTTGCTATCAATTGCTGTCATTCTAGCTTTTAGAATATGTAATGTTGTTTTATAGCTTGTCATATATCTAAAATTCATAGTTTTGTGTGTGATTCTTTAGATTTGTAAGAACATGTTGCTGCAAACTTGAACATTTTATTCCTTATCAGTGTATGCTATGCATATGTGTTGCTAGTTCTCTCCAGTTCCTTTGACCTACATACATTGAACTACTTAGAAGGCCATATTGCATGAGCTTGGTATGAATGGGAGGGAGACCTGATTCATGAGTGCTTTTGAGCAGAATTAGTATTTATGGAATATTGTTTTGCATCAAGTCTTGGATCACAATAAGATTGGACAAGCTTGCAAGAGCTGTGAAGCTTATTGAAGTCTATAGTCTTTAGGCCTTGTGCAGTTTGTGTATAGAATTAGTGCAACCTTTCAAACATTCAAATCTCCGTTGTCGAATTGTTGCTGCAAACTTGAACATTTTATTCCTTATCAGTGTATGCTATGCATATGTGTTGCTAGTTTTCTCCAGTTCTTCGACCTACATACATTGAACTACTTAGAAGGCCATATTGCATGAGCTTGGTATGAATGGGAGGGAGACCTGATTCATGAGTGCTTTTGAGCAGAATTAGTATTTATGGAATATTGTTTTGCATTAAGTCTTGGATCACAATAAGATTGGACAAGCTTGCAAGAGCTGTGAAGCTTATTGAAGTCTATAGTCTTTAGGCCTTGTGCAGTTTTGTGTATAGAATTAGTGCAACCTTTCAAACATTCAAATCTCCGTTGTCGAATTTAAGTTACTCTTCACTTTCAATTATTATACAAAATTGATAATAATAGATTTAAACATAAATGGAATCTAAATAGCTTAATTATTGAAATGAAATAAATCTGTAAATTGATTACTGAGAACTTACACGATTGTTGTGGAATCAACACTGCCTTTAAGATATGCCCTTTGGGGTGGCAACACCATACAAGAGCCTTAAGGTAGAATTACACCATGTTTGGAGAGTGACTCTCTCAAATACAACTGGAGAGAAGAATGATGTACTGTACATTGTAGTGGAGCAAGGACCAATTTGTACTAAAGCTTCTAAAATGCTAATCCTTACTTCCTTGACTTCTAAAGTAAATCCTTACACTAGCTTCCCTTGACTTCTAGATTATCTCCTAATCCTAGCTTCCTGACTTCTAGATAAAAGTCTAACCTTATCTTCCATGACTTTTAGAACACTCCAATCACGTGAGGCTCTTCATGCTGTTGGTTTTCCCCTTCTATTATTATTATTATTATTCACCTATAGAACTATAGCAAATGGCCTCCTAATAAAATGGAGTTCAATAATTACTAATACTCAATGGAAGCTACAAAGTAAGAAATCTAATAACTTTACAAATAATGTTGTGCCTGTCATACAACATGGCCTGCCTCCTTGAAATGCTTTGTTCTCGAAGTATAAGATAAGATCAAGTGGTGTATTTTTGTGGGAAAGAGAGTTTCAATGCTATTAATCTTGATGTTTTGTATGCCCACAATTTCAGAATATAAACTATATGTTTATGGTCTTTGATATGATCCCTCCATTTTGTCTTGATCATACCATTGGGGTCACTAATTATGTCTTGGAGATCTCCAAGTTAAATTTTCAAGGATGCGCTTTATGACATTTTCTGTCCTTTGACTCATTAGGAATTTGTCCTTGTCCCTTAGGAACCCACTGTTTTGATGATCGTGAAGAGCCCCTTCACAAGTTGCCTTATAAGTCTGGATGAAAATATGGTTTGTTCGTTGTAGACTTTTCCTCTTTCTTCTGGACTTGTGTATCTTCAATTTGTTCTTGTTTAAGTGCCTCCTTGGATTGACTAATAGATAAAGGGGTTATGGTTTTCTTGCATACCACTGTCTCACTTTTGCTCTGCAGAATGGGCAATATGAATAATCGATTTATTTTAGATGAATAAAAGAGCAATGGGGTCAGTGATGTGTTCCAATGCGATTCCAGGAACCGGTACTGATCTGGTTTCTATTCCATGCTTATCTTGAAATGCATCACTCATACCAATTCTTTAATCATGTGTTCTTTTCAAGATTTATAAGTGATTCTTTGGCTTCAAATTTGAAAATGACTGGTAGCATCTTTAGAGCGAACATTTATACCTCTGTTACGAAAAGTGTTCCTTTTATCTAATAAATGGCCTTCAATACGACACTTAAATGTTGATCAGCAATGTTATTTGGTGTCAATGTTCACTTAGGACTTTACGAACAAAACACTTCATTGTTTATAGCTAATAATTACATGTTCTTCTGCTCTTCAACTGTTCTGTAGTGCTTCATATGAGTTTTAAGTATTTTCTTCAGTAAGGAATGTAATATAACACGTGATATCAATTTCCACTAATGGAAGTTCTCTATATCAAAGAAACTGTTTGTGCACTATTTTCACATTTACTCAAGAGTTGCCTATGGATGTTGCATTTACCTTGTACTACTAGTATGAACTCCATCTTAACATCAATTTCATGGGCTAGCTTTACTTCTAAGACCAGGTCGTGAAATGTGATGCCAGGTTTGCTGCAGAGATCTTTCACGACTTACATGAAGAAGTCATGGCAACTGCTGCAAGAGGGCACAGACTCATGATTCGAGTGCAACAACTTGAAGCTGAGTTTCCTTCAGTTGAGAAGGCTCTGATGTTTGAAAATAGTCAACTTCGTTTCGCATATGCAACGGGTAAATGTTTGGTAGATAAATTTGGAATTGCATTTCCTTACGTTGATAAGGCTCTAATGTCTTGAACAAAGTCACATCATTTTGTGTATGGAACAGCTAAAGCTTTATCAGATTAAGGGGCATTTGAGTTTCATTGAGTTGAGAAGGCTCTCATCTGAAACTAATAAAACAATGGGTAGATAAACAAAGAGAAGCATCCTGTGATGTAGTAGTCTATGTCTTGTGGCATGGTTTAGGGTATTGATGATTAAAATATTGCGACATTGTAGACCAACCCAAGATTTCCTTGGGCAATAATTCTTGCTTGTTTATCTGAATTTGCTTTGCTAAGAGGAATATGGATGAGAGATGCCTAGTGATTGTTTCCCTTGTAGAGAAGCTGTTTTTCGTGCAATTGTAAGGATTTAACATGGACCATAGCAGTCATGTAGATGAATAAATTCCATTTTGCATAGAAATTGTAATACTTCTTTAAAAAGGTGTAAATACTAAAATGTAGTAGGAGATAATGCAGTTCCTGATTTTTGACGAGGTGAAAAATTAGATTATAAATGCTTGTGGGATTTTAGCCGTGTGTTTTGAAGTCATCTCAAGATGACCTCCATGAGTAGTCAGTACCCTAGTGACATTTTTCCTCATTTATTTTTGCCAATAATCATGATGCAGCACCTTAAGCATTTGTTAATAGGAAGGGGAACAATCAATGCAACTCACTGCTTTGGAGATGAAACATTTCAGCTATCATAAACCAATAGACAACAAGATATCTAAAATATCTATACAAGTATGTTGCTGATTTTATCAGTTTAGATTTCATATTACGAGTAAATTATAAGATGCATTCATAATTTTGTTTTGCCTACTAATAGTCTGCGAAACAGCTTTCTACTTCATAAACTTGACATCTGATTGTGGATTTGCAATTTCGGTACCATTAAATTTTTATTTCGAATGTTCTGGATTTCAAATGAGCTTCTCAACTTAAAAATTATATTTGATGGCAAGCTTTATATTCTTGAGCATCAATACTGTATAAATTAAAATTTGGACCATAAATACCCAAAAATTGTCTTCATCTTTCTATGCTCGAAATTTTATTTAGTGTAATGTTTGCTTCAAAAGATTGAACTCTAATAGTTGAATCTACTACAGAAACATAAGCCTGTTCTGATTGTATTCTTAATTATAGGAGCCTCCTTTATGCCAATATTCAGGTTTCAAGACCAGCAGTAAATGCTTTCTTTGCAGGTGTTGATTGGCATGCCAGTATTCACAATGATCAGAATCATTTAACTCAAGGCGACTTGCCTCGATTTATTCTCAACTCCTATGAGGAGTGTAGAGGGCCTCCAAGGCTCTTCCTTTTGGACAAGTATACTGATATCTGAGTGCTTATATATATTTGCATTTTCATTAAATTTACCATTCTATTAGATACTTGCTATTTTGTTGTGCATCCTTACGTTACTGGATTTAGTATTTAAAAATTCTTAACTAGTAAGGCTTCCTTTTGCTTTCAGGTTTGATGTTGCAGGTGCTGGTGCTTGTTTGAAGAGATACACTGATCCTTCATTTTTCAAAATGGAATGGGCTAGCACTGAACTAATGAAAGCTGAAAAAGCTCAAAGAGACAAGAAAGCACGGAGAGTAAAGGTACTAATTTTGATGTGAAAAGACCTTATCAACCAATCTTTGCAGTCACCCTTGTTTTTCACGTTATTATATTGAGTATTCATATGCTGTTTCTGATGATAATCGGTTTCAAAATTTTAAGTGTACAAGGTCTGAAGAGAAAATTCCGTTTTCATGGATGGGTAGGGTAATGTCACCAACCACATTCCTTGATCCATAATCGGCTATTCTATAATAAAGGACAATTCATCAAAGAGACCTTAGAGCATGTTTATTGTTCTATAATTCTTAATTTTCCATATGAAAGAAGACAACTGCAAATTACAATGAAAAAATGTAAATCTTAACCTTTTGTGTGTACGAGAAACAGCTAGAGAAATTCTCAATGGAAATACAAGAAATCACTTACTCGCATGAAAGATAAATTTGCATGGAGAAATATTCTCAGGGTAGAAAATACCACGGTAAAATTTGTAAATGTTTTTGTTAGTTACGAAACATTTTAGAACAAAGATATAGAGATATGTGTTCACTTTGGAACAATTACACTGTAATTTCTCTTTTACAGAAGCTGCTGCATTGATTCCTCTATTTTTATTACTATTTTACTGCCCTCGACTCCTGATGGTAATATTAACTTTGCCACTTTAGTTCCTTGGTTCTTTCATGTAAGGTAAATCATCTAAGTCAGTTGTATAAACCTCGTGTCTTCCCCTACTATGGTGCTATGCCAAGTCACCACATTTGCTGGACTGTAACAGGTCTTAATATCCTTCTTTCTGAAATTATGAGTTCCTTTTTGTCTCCTTGATCTCTTACGACTTCTGCACATTCATCACAAGCCCAAGCATGATCTGATATCCTTCCCATGCCCTTCTGCAACTCGTGAGCATCCACTTTCATGGAATCATGTTCATAAGATCACCAATGTACTTCGTGCATGCTCTAGTATGATTTTACCCTATGCTTACGTCTTTTCGCTCTGTTGTTTATGATGTCTTTTGAAATGTCTAGCATTCATCTTCTGTGCTTCAACATCCTCCAGGTCTGTAGGAATTCAAATTGTGAATCACGAAAATGCTTGGTTTGTGCTCCTAAATTGTGATTTATAGTTCGCAAAATGTTGACAGGTCTTTTAAACCCTCTGCCTCACTGATCCCGCAAATGTCCTACGATTTCTCCAAATGCAGAGAAATTATACCCTTCGTGACAGACTCACGAAAATGGTGTTTAGATCAGTCAATGCGTCCCTGCAGCATTGGCGTCTGGACTTTCTTTGCTAGGAAGTGGAGATTCCAGCAATAAATCATGGCTTCTGAAATCGAACATGTGTGATTTCAATTCCATCTAGTCTCTGCAGGTCTGCACAACCTCAACAATCTTCTCAGACATGACCTCATCGTCTGTACCCTACTCCAAGGGCTTCCTGAATTTCAAACACTTTGAGCATCAATGGCTCAGATACCAATGCTAGAAGATGTAAACACAGAAAGAATGAAGAGAAACCGGAAAGCACAGATTGGATTAGTGTGCATGTAGGCGGCAACAAAACATTACAATGGACACTTGTGCGGAATAAGACATGCAAACCATACAACAGGCTCGCTTGCAAAATAACACTTTGCGCGGAACACACAAAAATAGACTGCTGAGCAAAACAACACTTGCATGGGACCAACAACAAAAATCTGCGCAATCAAGACTTGTGTGGAACTACACTACAATGTTTTTGGTTGATGCAAGATAGCAAATCAACCCGGATGCTTCTGCATCACTCATCCTTATAAGAGGAAATAATAGTAACAAACAACAGTGCTTTGATGCAAAAAAATTGAAAATATCTAACAGTACCACAAGGAAAGCGATACTTTCTCTAGACACTCAAGAAAGCGATTCGCATGGATGTAAGAACAAGGTTTTTCCTTCAAATAAATGGCTTCGAGGATGATGTATATACTATATACTAGCTTTCCTTGCTTTTCCACCTTTACAAACAATTAAATACAGTCCAACATTCCAATTTTCAATAAACCCATTTAGCCAACCAATATGCAAGTATTTATATGGTCAGGGTCAACAAAAAATAGGAACAAAGGGTTTAGGAGATACACGGCATCAATCCTCTTGTGTCTGCATAATTAAATGGATGGAGTAAATAGACCTTGTTGTAGAGAGTGAGTTTAGTATTCGTTTCTATGCCAAGTTAGAGTACTCAATCGAAGCAAAGAGAAATGGAAATTGTCTAATTCCATCTCTCTGGTCCAATTCAAGTACAAGGGATAGTGTGTAAGCTTTGATAATAGTTTTAGGTGGTTAAACAATCCCTTGCATAAGTGCAAAAAGTGTGGCACACGGTCAGCATAAATAGTAACAAATGGCTAGATGCTAGTTGGTGTTAGTTGTTTGCTAAACCTTTAAAGCTACGTTTGGGTATGCGGTATAAGCCTTGGGTACGGGTACGTACCACACTCAGTATGTAATATGGGTATGGTATGTCGAGGGTATGCCCAAGATACGTCTGGGAATACCTGGATATGCCCGGGTATGTCACGTAACACGGGTATGGTATGTTGGGGGTACACCCAAGGTATGTCTGACACTACTTGGGTATGTCTAGGTACATCTGGGACGTACTTGGCGTACGCAGGTATTGCTGGTGGTACCCGGCTGTACCTAGTACTGCTGATTGTACCCTAGCTGTACCCACAATAAAAGGGGCGGTGTTTTCATTTTCTTTGGTCAATGAAGGTCAAAACTGAACTTTTTAAAATTAAAAGTCTTCTGATGCGGGAGTATTAGAATGTAAGGCTTATTAAATAAGGACTTCATTAGTTATTTAACTAATGAGATGGTTGTAACCGGTTGTAACTATATCAACCGCTTTGTAACTACATCATTCATAATAAATAGACGGACACACAATTTCAAATGTGTGCAATCCGCCTTCTCTTTATTTCTTCCTTGTGCACGTCTTCCAACATTGGTATCAGAGCGAGACAAGCGAGGAAAGAGAGAAGGGCAAAAGATTTGTCCCATTAGGGCACATAGTCTGAATTAAAAGTTTTTTATAAAAGTTTTTTGAGGGCACAGTTATGTACTAAAGGGGTCGAAGTGCATACTTACCAAATGTGGCCGGATCTGGATTTTTCAGCCGACTTAGATAAGTTCTGTCCGGGTCGGCCCTAATTTAGGGAAAAAAATATTTTTATTTTAACAAATTTTCTGGAAAAAATAGTCAATTATCAAAAATATTAAAAATTATCATTACATTATTAAAAAATATATTTTAAAAATATAACAATTTTACATTACATTATTAAAAAAATTCATTGTATTTGTCAAATTTACATATTTGTATTCATCGAAGCCAACAGTTCTCACAGAAGTATTATTAATATATTTCGGACTGGATTTTTTCAAACCTTTTCAAGAATTTCAGATTTTTGGATTTTTTTGCCCTCCCAGAACAAATGTGGATTTCCAAACTGGTAACTATGTCGAAGTGTATTTAGGGCACTATTATACAATTGTAGTCACGAATATATAGTTCGTGAGCCATTAAAATGTAGTTGGGTTTCATAGTTCGCCATTAATATGCAGTCGAGTTTCACAGTTCTGAAGTATTATTAAGGCATATACAAGAACGCAACAACACATTCATTTCCGCCCTTTTCCATCAAAGTTTCTGTTGGAATATGCAAAGAGAAGAAAGAATACAAAAGGCAAAAACTGTATTGTCCAAATGAAACAGGCAGAGGTTTATTTATTGAGAGAGAGGTGGTTGAACAGTTACCAACCGAACAACTACATAACTGATTTTACATTCTATAAAATGTGTTATATTTTAACACCCCCTCTTAATGACTAAACCGGAAACAAGACAAAGTTTGTCCCGAAATTTTACAAATTTCCTAAAGCCCATATGTTTAGTCATTACATTTACATCATCCATGTGCCATAAGTTGTACTTTAAAATCATGAGTCCTTGATCTGTGATGCGTTTTGTCGAATGAAGACGAACCGCAACACAAAAATCTGGTCCCATGAACAAAAGATATGGCAAGTGGTCCCTTTGGTTCTGTTTCGTGATTCATTGACCAATGATGAATCACCGATGGTGAGAGTGTCGGCCCCATCTCCAGAGTGCTGAAATCAGAACCTCGAAAATGTGGATTAAAAAATCTATTCCAGGCTTGTGTAGCCTGCTGGAGTCTGTACAAAGACTCAATTATCCTGTAATCGAAGTCACCTCGATCACGTCCTTGCACCACCATGTAGTGCTCATCCAACTTTTTCAAGAAGAGGAATGTGACCATCTGTGCAGGAGTTAGAACCAACTCCTCAATAGTAGGAGAAATAACCATCTCCGTCTCAGCAGTGGTCTCCGTCTCAACAGGAGAAATAACCATCTCCGTCTTATCTATTTGCTCATCTATCCCCCTCTGTTGGGAAAGATCCTTCACAACACAATGAGCAAACTGTTCATGCTCTATTGTCCTTCGAGCAAGAAACTCTGAGTGAGTGGTGGGCATGCCATCTCACCATGCACCGTCAATGCATCCGGAATAGTGGAGTCTCCGTCCACAACAAATTGTTATTCGAGAATGAGGAAATCCATCCTCCCAAGGCATGTCCGCCTCCCGTACACCCGATATAGTGGATATTCCTCCCTGATAGGTGCATGTAGGTTGATTGTATCCAAGTCAACAGATTTGTGAGGAATGGCTTCCTCCCAAGGTATTACAACCTTCGGCACATCCTGAATGGTGGAGCTGTCCTCCACACGTGCATTCATGTTGATGCAGCCGGATCAACAAGCCGATACTGACCACCTACCCCAATACCAAGGGCAATTATCCGTCTCTGTTTCACATCAAAGACAACACACTTCTTTCCACAGAAATCCACATAAATATTGGGATTTTCAGTCAATTGACAAATAGATAGAAGATTCTTTTGTAAAGAAGGTACATATCTAACATTCCGTACCAACAATTTATGAGCATTATTCAATACAATGCATATATCTCCTATCCCTTCTACTGCAAGTGATTCTCCATCAGCTAGTACTACTGATTCAAAACATATATTTGCAATAAATGAAACATACCGATCCTGATATGACATGAAAATGTGCGAGATGCACGAGTCAATAATCCAAAGAATGGTACCACTATCATTCGAGCATGATGTCGTAAGACAATAAAGAGCATGCCCGTCATCCGAATCCGTTCTTCTGCAATTGCTGCCACATGTTCCTCATTACATGGCTTTTTGTTTTGCTTGAAAGATCATACATCCGCTTCTGGCAATCCTTCTTGAGGTGCCCAACCTTGTGACAGTAATAGCATGTGACCTGATACCGAGTGGAAGACTCACTAGATTGACGTTTCCACTTTCCCTTTGACTGAGTGACAAGAGCACTCTCTGAATGGTCACAATTAGATTCTGCTGAAGTTGTCTCCGTTCCTTTTGCAATAGGTAGGAACTCACCTTGTCAAACGTGAGTGTTTGACTTTCAGCCATTAAATGGAGTGCCTCCACAAATGACTCATACGAAGAAGGTAAGTTGTTCAAAACCAGAGCCACCATATCATCGTCATCCACCTTTTTGTTGATGGAAGATAACTGGTCTCGGAGGTCTTTCATCCGAAGTAGGTGCTCCAGCGATCCACCTTCTTGTAACTTCACGGAAAAGAGCATATTTTGGGTATAAAACCCAACTCTTCTTCTCGATGTCGATATTTATCCCTCGTATCGTGGTCCACAACGTGCTTGCCACATTGGCATTCCACACTTCGGTATCAAATCATCGACACCGATAACTTGAGAAGCAATAACGCTTCTTTATGACGTTTGTCATAATCCTCAAAGTTCGTTCTTCGGGTAGTCGACTTTCATCACCCTTGATTATTTTATCACAATCACAAAACTCCGTGATCGTTAAAATCTTATGACCATACATTAAAATTAGAGCTGTTAATTTTTGTGTGTCTCGTGCAACGTCAAGTGTGATATATTTGCCATTTTATTATTCCAAAGTAACGGAAATAATAAAATAAAGTTTTGCCCACACTCAATAAAATAATACTTATTCCACCAAGTATTAGTTATTCGAATAAGTAATAAAATTAATTTCTCCAGCAAATCATATGAAATTAATTATGCAAATATA
The DNA here is from genome assembly GCA_018340775.1 of Taxus wallichiana var. yunnanensis. NCBI lineage: Eukaryota > Viridiplantae > Streptophyta > Pinopsida > Cupressales > Taxaceae > Taxus > Taxus wallichiana. The sequence continues at coordinate 72,896,641 of CM031236.1, read as the reverse complement.
AGGTGAATACCTTTGTGGCTGAAAAATAATATTAGTTCAGCATATTAAATCATGGACGTTTCAAAAGGGAAGAATAGGAAACGAATCTGCCTCTGCCGTTTTTGCTAGGATTTGCGATGATTCTGCCCTTGCCCACGATTACCTCAGCCACCGATTACCTCTGCCACAATTTCAAAATGGTCTATAACCCACGATTTTTGTTGGGATTGTGGTATTTCCGTTTTCGAAAAAACGTGAGACTGTTTTTACAACTGTGTTGTGTCTTCTTTCACACGATTTGTGACATTGCTGTGTTGGTGCCCACGATACTGGTGAAAATGGCCATGATTTTTGCGGTTCTGCCCTCGTGCTTCCAACGTTTTTCGTTCACGATTTTACTAAAAACGTATTTTCTTCAACGACGATCCACGACTCTGCCAAATTCGTGCCTTTTAGGGCTTCCCTCTGCCTTGGATCTCCACGATTCTGCCTTGCGTCGACCGTACTTTTCGTCGACCTCTCCTCTCACCAATCGCGATTTGGGTTTCACGAAAAATGACTGGACTTCAAACTTCTTCTCTACAGTTCGTACCCATGTCGGGGCTTCCTCGAACCTCATGCGACACTCCCGTGCTCGTCCAAGAGCTTCCTCGGGCAAGTCGCTCTGATACCAATGTTGGAATATGCAAAGAGAAGAAAGAATACAGAAGGCAAAAACTGCACTGTCCAAATGATACAGGCAGAGGTTTATTTATTGAGAGAGAGGTGGTTGAACAGTTACCAACCGAACAACTACATAACTGATTTTACATTCTATATAATGTGTTATTTTAACAATTTCATAGGCATTTCCGCCATTGAAACAATGGCAAAGTTGTGGGAAGATGAAAACACGAACCTAGACATAATATAGTTGCGGTTTTTTGCATACAATAGCCACAAAATAGACACAAAACCAGTGAGGAGAGAACAGAATATACACAAAAATGTGACTTGCAAATTTGAAAAGGCAAAAATATAGTCACATTTGCAAATCAAATCGAGGGCACAACAAAGTTTTAGATTGTTTGTGCTATCTGCTAGGGCATGAAACTGTGCACATCATAGTTGCAGCGAGGAATCGGTGTTTTATTCTCTATTTACTCATCTCGGTAAATACGCAGTAGTATCGATTTTATTTTATGGAAATTTCAAGTACAAAATTATTATGGTCTAAATTTTCATACATGGAAAGTAAAAATACAAATGCAACTTATGAATAAAAATTTGTGGGGCATAGTAAATGGGAAAGAGAAAGCACCCACCGATGCATCTAAATTATTAGATTGGCAGAGTAGAGATGATAGAGCAAAAGCTATTATTGGCCTTGCTCTCTCCGATTCTGAACTTCATCATGTAGACCTAGACAAATCATCCAAGGAAATTTGCGATGCTCTAAATAATTTTTTTGGAGCGAAAGCGGTTAATGCCAAATTTTCCCTAAAACTTTTGTTATATTGGTTCAAAATGGATGAAGGAGTCTCTATGTCAAGCCACATCAATAATCTGAGGTCCTTGATTAAACACCTAGCAGAAGTCAAAGCTACGATTGAGGATGAGGATGCCAAAGCTATCCTATTAAATGGGTTGTCTTCAAAATACAACAATGTAGTTTTTACTCTCAATCAAATTCAATCTCAATCTTGTGATGATATGATTGCAGCTCTTCTAGTTGAAGAAAAATGAACTGCAGAAGGTCATTCTCAACAAGAAAGTGCATTTTATTCCAGAACCAGAAACTCTCATAGAAGATCAGATAAAGATAACCGGGATATTGAATGTCATCATTGTAAGAAAAGAGGTCACACAACATGGGATTGTCATGTTCGAGCCAATGATGTGCTCAAGGGTAAAGGCATAGCAAATACAACCAATATAGCCATGGTTGAAGACCCACCAGATGCAGAAGCTAGTGAGGATAGAGACGAATACATAATCTAAAGATGTTCTAAACTTTGAAGGCAAGAAAGGATACAAGGTAGATGAAGCTCGGTATGGATGGTTGCTCAGATAGTTCGGGAGATTGTGGATCTTGGGAATTATACCCTCACAAGGGTCATGAGACAACTTGATGGAGCTTGTGGATGGTGTAGTATGGATGGTTGTCCAATAATTTGGGAGATCTGTGATTCAAAAGTTTGGGGAGGTGGAATCCGGGAACTCGGAAATTCAACTTGGGAACTACACCTTTACGAAGGTCACGAAGCAACTTGATGGGGCCCTACCTAGTCATAGCATTGCTTTTAAAGTGAAAGCCTCTGAAGATTATGTAGTTTTGTTTGGTTCTAGTTTTGTAGGAATGTTTGTTTCTGCTTTATGTGGGATAGGGGGTATTAGAATCTAAGGCTTATTAAATAAGGATTTCATTAGTTATTTAACTAATGAGATGGTTGTAACCGGTTGTAACTATATAAATCGCTTTGTAACTACATCATTCATAATAAATAGATAGACACACAATTTCAAATGTGTGCAATCCGCCTTCTCTTTATTTCTTCCTTGTGCATATCTTCCAATAGGGAGTGGCACTGCTGATACTTGTGGTTCTAATGAACCACATGATGGTGATGATGCTCTCGTTGAAGACATTGGAGGAGAGCCATTTGATTATGATTATAATTAGACTATTAGTATGCTGATTTATCTTGATTTTTGTGTATACATTGTAACATTTGAACAATGTACTTGTTCTAAGTTCGATCAATGAATATCATGACAAAATGCATTGAATTATCAATATGTTTTGTGGCTATTTCACTTATTTAATAATTTGTTTACTCTATGCATGTATAAGGCTGAAATTTTGCTTATTTGGCTATATATATATATATATATATATATATATACGGCTGTACCCACCCCCTCTCCCCAATTTTTTTTTTGCCATACCAGCGAACCAGATCCCCTTTCCCATACTTGAACCGTACTGACTACCTAGCTTTAAAGTCCAGCCGTTGCATGGCTAGAAATCCTAAACGTTAGAAGTATTTGTTTTGCGTACACCACACATCGAGTATATGTCGGTGTTGTGCGGGGATGTGTCCCCTTGATTTTGGTGAAGTCCGGACGTCCCGAATGTTTCGGGGACTTGAGGACTAATAAGAGGGGATGTCTCCTATTTTTAAAAATCTTTGAAAAGTTTTCTGATGTTTTTACTCTTAAAATGCTGTTATTTTTACCAAGAACATTAAATTATGATCTTGAAAGTACCTCATATACATTAAACACAGTTTAAATCCCTAAATTTCATTGAATACATTTAAAATATTTAGATAATAATTTTTATATATTATTTTAATAGCCACCCCCTGCCGTCCCCAAAATTGGGAAATTTTTTGTTGTCCTGGAAACCCTGTCCCTTCGTCCCCCGTCCTCGAGACTCGAGGTAACTATGGTATATGTTGAAGAGCAAATTTAATGCTAGGTAAAAATAAGAGCATATATCTTTTTTAAGGTGTACCTACACCGAAGTCTTGAATTCTACATATTAAGGGTCTCACAAATAGAGAATTCCATGGTATAAAGATACAAGATATGCATGAAGCATTACTCCATTCTTGAGAAGCCAATGCTAGGAAACAGACAACTCCATATCCCTCTGATCGCAAAAAACAATACTGCTATCCACTTCCAAATCACTGGAGGCACTTTCACTCCATCTAAACGGCAAAGTTGATATCAAGATTTTTCTTTCCCTCTGTATATGTGAGACATAGGGATGGATGATCGTCAACAGAGAAGAGTGTGAAAAAATGATCAAGATTCATATTATCAGCCCACTAACACCTCACTCTTTAACAATTTAGCCACGTTTGTTGTTAGAAAGGAACAATTCCTTGGACAGTGACGAACATTTAAATTCACAGTCACACCATTGGATAAACAGCTTGCTACTGCGGAAAGTCAACAAGCAAGGGTTGTCTGATGGTAGCAACTCTCTGTTATCTCTCTCCCAATCAGCTGCTGTTTGTAACTCTGTGCTGGAATCTGAGTCTCTGTCGCGAACATAGATGCTAGAAATGAACCCTTGTTTCAAGGATTAGCAAAAGATCATAGGAAGCTCAGCTATAATCTTCATAAGACTGGGAATGTGACACAAGGGATCGTATTTCTTAAGTGCCTCATTCTCTTATGTCACACAAGAGCCTCACTTAAGTAGAACTGGCCAGACATACTGCTAGTGGGTGCCTGGCTGTGGATGGTAAATGGCGTGGAGAAAAGTTAAATTGGGTAAATGAAAGTTGGAACAATGGCTAAATGGGAAAAAATTGAAAAATTCTGGAAGAAAGACCAATTGAAGGGAAGCCACGTGGAAAGAAATGAAATGAAATATTGTTTACATGAGAAAATCAAAGTTAAACACATGCTTGAGGAAATAAAATTTGAATGCCATAAATTTGAACTAAAAATGACTCTTAGCCAAATCCCTGCAAGATAAGAATGTTAGCAGACTAGGTCCTTTTTGTTTCCTGCAAAATAGAGTGTTATTTTTCTACATTGCCAAGATACGGGTACAGGTTTGGTATGTGGATATGTCGATTTAAAAACCCTTGAGGACAATACGTCTTGGGTATGTCTGTGCACACACACACTTATACTCATTTTTAGTCCATAATAAATACAAAACTTGAATTTTTTAATTATCTTCGCTTGATTTTGAAGAAGAAACCTGCAAAACAAATTAGTTAAGACTGGTCTGTTGATTTTGCTATGCAAATCTTAGTCTTGCCGACGCTAGACCTGCAGTCACAAAGTTCAAGAAAGTGAAAATTAAAAAGATTTGCTGCAAGGAACTTCAATGTGCAGATGAGATCAGAAAGATACAAAGATACAACAATATACACACAAGATATGCAAAACAAGCTGTGAAACCTGAAAAATAATAGAATCCTCAAATGAGTAGTTTTCTTCATTTCCTGCAATGATATGTCAGGCATATGCTAAAATTGAAACAAAAGCAAGAATCTGAACACACCCAGCGGAGTGCTTTAATATTCTGCCCTTCAGTAGATGTTTCATGCTTCCTCCAAATGGTGTGATGAGATTGTGAGTGGTAATAGTGTCCTCAGCCCTTGCTGTGGGTCTCCCCACTTGGATAATACCCTGAAAATGGGCTGCAACAACTTCAAGAGCAGAATTAATGGCTATAAGAGGCAACAAACAGGCTTTAGCAGGCAATCAATGAGGGCCCATGGACTCTTTTCAAAGCGGTAAGCAGCTGAAAGGTAGTGGTGGAAAATAAAGTGCTCCTCAATCTCTACTTTCTGGAGGGAATAGAGACAGATCCTGTCACTGTGCAATGTAGCGGTCAGTCTCAACCCGTAACTGGTAGAGCACACTGTCAACCGAAGTCATAGAGTTCGTTGAATTTCAAAGATTTTTTTTTTTCAAATTCGACAAGTTAAATCCAAACCATAAAACTTGTTCAAATTTGTCAAATAAAATTCATACGGTTGAAACAAGATGCATTTATTGCTTTTTGTTTATGAAACTACCATTTTATTTTGTCTTCCTTACGAGTGATTTACACTCATTCGATGAGTGTGATTTGTAGATTAAACAGTGACAGATTTGACCTCTAAATATGGCAGTGATTTGCAGAATAAACTGTGACGGATTTGCAGAAGATTTGAGGATGAAATCAGAAATGTATTCGCCCTAAAATGTGATGAATTTAGTGATAACTAGCAGGGCTGATCTCACACTATTATTGGGTGTTCATTTTAGAAATCATTCAGCAATCGATTTGCCCTAAAAAAATGTGTCGAATTTAGTCGCTAATCTGTAGGGCTAACATTACTCTATCATCTGGCGTTCATTTTAGAAATCGTCCAGCAGCGTGAACAATCTTGTCTGTGCTGTATTTTGCTATTTCGAGCAGCCAAAAGCGTCTTAAGTAGTGTATATTTAATATAATTGATTTAGTTTTTATGTCATTAGTTTTTATTTAAGGTTTTTAGATTTGTTTTAGATTGTTAATTTCTATATAATTTTTTTAGGTTATTATTTTTCTTTTTCAGGTTGTACCCAAGTAGCTGTTTTAAGTTTTTTAAGATATGCTATTTTTATTGTAACTTGAGCATGTAAATTTTTACTTTAATCTATTTTTTTATTAAAGTGTTTTTTTAATTTCGATATGAATTTAAATTAAAAACACCAATATTTTTAGTTTTATATTTCTTAAATTCCCAAGACCTTTTGGGCCATTTATTTATTTCTTCAGTCATATTTATCTATTTTGACATTATGGTGCATTCATTTCTTATTTTGAAAATAAAAATCTAATGAAAAAGTAAATTTTATTCGCTGAACTTTATCACTATTTTTTTCCCAATATTTATCAATTGGCGAACTTGTTTGAATTTTATTGCTGATTCGGACGCGAACATAAACATGAACACAAACCTTGTGACATAGCCTTCAGCTAACCAAGGGGTATTCTCAAATATGTAGCCTATGATGCTAGAGATAGCCAGGTCAAATGGTGTTACTTTCCACATTATTTAGGAAACACTCAGCTTAGAAAGCCAACTTGGCGCTGAGAGGATGCCTTGGGCCTTTGGATGTTATCAGATTTAATTTGGACTGACCTTAATGACCTCAAGGTGCAGGTTCTAGTCTGCAAACTTCATGGATTTTTGGAAAATTTGGATGTGCTTTTCGCCTGTTGGAAAATCACGACATAAAGATTTTTTTCTTACGTCTGTTCAAGGATTTTTTTGAAGTTTTCATTACGGGTTCCTCTAACATGGATCAGGTGTTAGAAAACAGACCATTTAAAAAATTATTGGGCTCTTAATGAAGCCATGGTTCCCTAATTTCATCTTTTTGTTCCCTCGTGTGTTTCCATCACCTGTGTGGTTAAGGCTTCTGAACCATACCTTTCATTATTCATATGTTGGAAGAGTGGGGTTCTTGGAAATTGAGTGGGTTGGTAACTAGGAATAGGTAAGAATAATGGCAATGAAGACTCATTTATCTGTGCTAGAACCTGTGTTCATTGATCCTAATAAAGATTTGCTGTATAAAATAATCCTGGATCTTGAAAGATCCTAATGACCATAAGTCTTTGTTTGGAATTCTTCTTATACACCAGCAGTCCTTTCGCTAAGCGAGTACAATACGAGGGGGATGTCTATGTCATCAAAATCACCCGGGACTTGCCTCGGCACCATCTGCACCTGCAGGGGGTTAGATCCTGTTAAAATATAGCACTTTATATAGCATGTAAAACAGTTATGTAGTTGTTCGGTTGGTAACTGTTCAACCAATCTGTAACCACCTCTTCACATATAAATAAACCTCTGCTTGTGTCATTTGAGTAGTGCAGTTGTGCCTTCATTTCTCTTTCTTAGTCTTCTTCTGCTAACATTGGTATCAGAGCGTTTGAAGGTTCGTACGATTGACGCCATTGGAGGAAGACGAGTTGCAGTGAAGTGTGTGTGAGGTCGACGGTAAGGTCGACGCCATTCCTGCATAACGAGGGAAAATTGTGGCACAAACTGTTTCATTTTTTTTCCTTCGTGAGGGCATAAAATTGTGGTTCAAGTGTCTGACTCGTGGTTCTATTTATGAAGGTAGAAAATAGAAAAATGTGGGCAAGCAAATAAAAACATGCCTTGCTCGTGTGAAAACGTCCCCTAGTTGTGTAACGTGCCTAGAGTCGCAAAAACCTAGTCATCTGAAGGAGTTCGCAGTACGTCGATTGAAGAAATTCGCGATCCGGTTTTGGCGCAAGAATCGCCATAAATCGTGGGGCGTAGCGAAAGGATACGAATCGTCGCAAATCTGTTGCAAGCAAAGAAAAACCCGGAGTTGTGTGGCGTCATCTCGAAGGAGTTCGTGGCTGTCGATTGAAGGAATTTGTGATCCAGTTTGTGGCTGTAAGTGCCATAAATCGTGGGGCAGAAAGGATACGAATCCAGTCGCAAATCTGTTGCATGCAAAGAAAACGTGGAGTTGTGTGGCCAAACCAAACAAAAACGTGAACAGTCGTGGAGGCATTAGCAAGTCGTGAGGGCAAGAAATATGAAATATCCCTTGTGGGATACCACTTAAAAATGCACCAAAAAATATAAAATTGCAGCAAACACAAATTCTGATTTTTGCAGATTTTTAACAGCTAGGGCAGCGAACTGAAGAAAATTAATCTCTCAAAATACCCACTCAAATCACTTGAAATTTTTAGGAGAGCTTGCTAATATTATAAAGAACATAAGAAAATTATTTTTGGAATTTTTGGAATAATATAATGCAGCCAGAAAATTACAGAAAGCCCTAAACAGGGGTAAAACTTCAAAAATTCATAACTTCTCCAATAAGCAATATAAAATTATGAAATTCTGGAAATTACATATACTAATATGGAGAATGAAACCCCAACCTTCAGATCTGAAAATGGCAACCCGGAAACCCTCCAAATAAGGGCTGCAATCTCCAAAACAAGTCGCCCCTTTGGAAAATGGTCAAAACCCTTTGGAAATCCTCTAGAAATGATGCCAAACCCTGTTCTTATCGCTGCCATAAATCTGATCTGAAAACCCTTTGATTTCCTCCACAAAATGTCTCCAAAACCCTCAAAACCCTTCCTCTGAAACCTCTGAAAATATCCTATAATCAGCCCTGAAAACAGCCCCAAAATGACAAGCTAGGGTAGATCTCTCACTACCGAAGAATGCCCTGCTAGCTAGGGATGGATCTCTCACCACCGAAGCTAGGGTTCCTATGGGATTTCACTCCACAAGCTATAAATTTGCAAGCAGCAGTTGCACATGAAGGAAAATAATTATGTATGCAAGAATGACTCTATCACTCCCCCAAACCTCCTTTTATAACTTTTCATTACCTTTTTCCAAGTTGGGAGCTCCATGTGGGACTAAAAGTGACTTAAGTGACCCCAACGAAGAAATAGAATAATAAAGTACCATAAGTCACCCCAACGAAGAAATAGAATAATAAAGTACTATGAGTCCCCCAATGACAAAATATAACAATTATTACCACCAAGTCGCCCAACTTAATGTCAACGACAAAATATAACAAAAAAAACAATGTGGTAATAAGTCATCTATACCCAATAGCCTCTAGAGTCTTTAGCCCCTTGGGTATGACCAAGGCTAAGACTAAAATTTGGCCCTTAGGCTTTTGGCGTAGGAAAGGGGACATTACAAAATAATATTATTTTTCGAACAAAGGTATTCATCCATGCTTCATAATATTTATTAATATAGTTCAAGGGTAGTTCGAAGGTTTTTTACATTTAATATTACTTGCTGGAATAAGTAATACTTGGTGGAATAAGTATTATTTTATTAAGTGTGGGCAAACTATTATTTTATTATTTCCGTTCTTTTGGAATAATAACATGGCAAATATATCACACTTGACTTTGCCAGAGACACAAAAATTAACGGGCACTAATTTCAATGTTTGGAGTCATAAGATTTTAATGGTCGTGGAGTTTCGTGATTGTGATAAAATAATCAAGGGTGATGAAAGTTGACCAGCCATGAACTCGAGGATTATGACAAACGTCATAAGGAAGCCTTATTGTTTCTCAAGTTGTCGGTGTCGAGATGATTTGATACCGGAAGTGTGGAATGCCACTGTGGCAAGCACGTTGTGGCTAGTTTGAGGGATAAATATTAGACGTCAGAAAAGAGTCAGGTTTTATACCTGAAAAATATGCTCTTTTCCGTAAAGTTACAAGAAGGTGGATTCTTTGTCGAGCACCTACTTCGGATGAAAGACCTCCGAGACCAGTTATCTTCCATCAACAAAAAGGTGGACGACGATGATATGGTGGCTCTGGTTTTGAACAACTTACCTTCTTTGTATGAGTCATTTGTGGAGGCACTCCATTTAATGGCTGAAAGTCAAACACTCACGTTTGACAAGGTGAGTTCCTACTTGTTGCAAAAGGAGCGGAGACAACTTGGGCGAGAATCTAATTGCGACCATTTAGAGAGTGCTCTTGTCACTCAGTCAAAGGGAAAGTGGAAATGTCAATCTGGTGAGTCTTCCACTCGGTATCGGGCACATGTTACTATTGTCACAAGGTTGGGCACCTCAAGAAGGATTGCTAGAAGCGGAAGTAAGATCTTTCCCAACAAAATAAGAAGCCACGTGATGAGGAACATGTGGCAACATTTGCAGAAGAACAAGATTTGGATGACGGGCATGCTCTTTATTGTCTTACGACATCATGCTCGCATGACAGTAGTACCATTTGTTGGATCATTGACTCTGGTGTGTCTGCACACTTTTCATGTCGTAGGGATTGGTATGTTTCATTTAATGCAAATATTTGTTTTGAATCAGTAGTGCTAGTTGATGGAGAATCACTTGCAGTAGAAGGGATAGGAGATATATGCATTGTATTGAATAATGCTCATAAATTGTTGGTACGAAATGTTAGATATATACCTTCTTTACAAAAGAATCTTCTATCTATTTGTCAATTGATTGAAAATCCCAATATTTCTGTGGAAAGAAGTGTGTTGTCTCCGATGTGAAATAGAGATGGATAATTGCCCTTAGTATTGGGGAAGGTGGTCAGTATCGGCTTGTTGATCTAGCTACGATCAACATGAATGCACGTGTGGAGGACAACTCCACCATTCGGGATGTGCGAGGGGTGCTGCAATGCCTTGAGAGGAAGCCATTCCTCGCAAATCATTGACTTGGATACGGTTAACCTACATGCACTTATTGTGAAGGGAGTATCCACTATACCAGGTGTACGAGAGGCGGACATGCCTTGGGAGGATGGATTTTCTCATTCTGAAGAACAATTTGTTGTGGACGGAGACTCCATTATTCCAAATGCATTGTTGATGCATGGTGAGATGGCATGCCCAACCACTCACTCAAAGGTCCTTGCTCGAAGGACAGTAGAGCATGACCAGTTTGCTCATTGTGTTGTGAAGGATCTTTCCCAATAGAGGGGGATAAATGAGCAAATAGATGAGGAGTTGATTCTCACTCCTACCACTGCTAAGACAGAGACCACTGCTGAGACGGAGATGGTTATTTCTCCTACTATTACGGAGTTGGTTCTAACTCCCTCTTTGCACTGAGATGGTCACATTTCTCTTATTGAGAAAGTTGGATGAGCACTACACGGTTTTGCAAGGACGTGATCAAGGTGACTTCGATTGCAGGATAATTGAGTCTTTGTATACAGACTCTAGCAGGCTACACAAGCCTGGAATAGATTTTTCAATCCACATCTTTGAGGTTCTGATTTCAGCACTCTAGAGATGGGGTTGACACTCTCAACCATTGGTGATTCATCATTGGTCAATGAATCACGTAACAAAGAACCAATGGACCACTTGCCATATCTTTTGTTCATGGGACCAGACTTTTGTTTTGCGGTTCTTCATTCGACAACTGCAATACAATCATGGACTGCTGATTTTAAAGTACAACTTATGGCATAGTCTGTAGATGTAATGACTAAACATATGGGCTTAAGGAAATTTGTAAAATTTCGGGACAAACTTTGTCTTGTTTCGGTTTAGTCATTAAGAGGGGTGTTAAAATATAACACTTTATATAGCATGTAAAACAGTTATGTAGTAGTTCAGTTGTAACTGTTCAACCAATTTGTAACCACCTCTTCACATATAAATAAACCTCTGCCTGTGTCATTTGAGCAGTGCAGTTGTGCCTTCATTTCTCTTTCTTAGTCTTCTTCTGCTAACAGATCCCAGGTCTTCACGTTGAAGTTTGAATGAGTTCAATTACGTTTCAAGTTGCTGCTAGACTACATGCCCATAAGCATGAACATAAATTCTTAACCATGACAATGTTCCTTTCATATGCACAGTTTGTCATGACTTTGGACACGAATGCAATCTTGTCCTAAAAAGGCTCAAAAGCAAAGGTCAACAAGACGCTAGTCAATTTTTGCAAATGTTGGACCAAGATTTTTTTGGAGATTTGGGAGAAGGTCCAGCTTTTGAAAAATTAGGTTGACTATATTGAAATGTTACCTTGGAAGAATAGGATGCGTAGAGAATGGGAAAGAGAAAAGCTATGAATCCTCGGTATTAAAAACCTTTGGGATTGAAATTAGACAAATGGAAGGTTGGTAAGGAAAGGAAATATCAGTGAGGCATCTCTAGGACAAATTAGAGATGTGTCTTGGGGGAGACAATAACAAGGTCCACTTTGTAGACTATGGTTGTAGTAACATGTGCTTATCTACATTATGTTAATTACAAATGTTAAAACTTGCGAACCTTAATAAGGAGCTATTGAATGGTTGGTAAGGTTAGATACATATGATTCTTATTGAGTGTCATATGTCAGTCAGGCCTAAACATATTGAAGGCTATTTACATTGCAAATATTTATGAAGACTATCTTATTTCTATTTCTATGTGTTGATAGCAGATAGCTCTTTTGCATGTATGACAAGTGTGATATTTTCCTATTCAAAATTTTCATTCTAGATCAAGAAGCCAATTTTGTGGTGCCAATTGCATTTTGTTCCTTCATCACCCATGCCTTACTGTACTGTGACATCTTCACTCATTGTAGCCATAAATAAATTACAGTCATAGCCAGTCTCAGAATTTAGAAAGACCAAAAAAATGAAAATAAACAAACTAATAGGCTGACACATTGAAGAGAAATGCAGAACGAAGTTTGTTAGAAGCTTCAAAATTGAGAGGAAGAACACGAGTAGTGCTCCTCAGTCCGGGAGGAGTAGGGGTGGTGTGGCAACCTATGTTGACGTGAAACTTCAAGGAGGGGCTCTTGCTTCAAACATGCTCCTTGGTGATGGCCACTCAACAACGGCTCTTACTTTTCAAGATCAATCCTTAATCCATCACGTGAAATCACAAAACCCAAGCAAACTAGTTATTTCTTCATAAAACTGCATTTCTTTAAGGCGACGAACGACTTTTCTTCCCTCAATCTTTGTAATACAAGTGTCAAATGTGTCAAGTTACCTCATTGTTCTATGAAAAATCAAGATATCATCGAAATACACAATAACAAACTTACCAAGATACGGTTTGAGCACTTTGTTCACGAGTTTCATGAATGTGTTGGTGTACTTGTCAATCCAAATGGTATGACTAGCTATTCATACAACCTATTCTTATCTTAAATGTGGTTTTCAACTTCACCTTCTTGAACCTGGATTTGATGATACACACTCTTCAAGTGCACTTTTGTGAAATACCTAGCTCCATTCAAGAAAATCATCAAGTCATTCATTCATGGCAATGGAAACTTGTGTTTGATTGTGATCTTGTTCATTGCTCTTGAATCTGAACACACACATTCTCCATCTTTCGTTGGTGTTTTGAACATTTGAATGAGACATAGGCTAAAACTTTCTTGTATCAACCCCTTCTCCAATAGCTCTTGCACTTGCCTATTAAACTCATTCTCCATAGGTGTCAACCTACATGTTGCCTTGTTCAATAAACTAGATCAGGGAATCAGATCTTTGTGTTGGCTAACACCTCTCACAGGCAACAATCCATCCAACAATTCCTTGGAGATAATTCTTTTCTCTTCATGTGATATTTCATCTACATCATGTGTTGTCCCAACTTGCATGGATTTTGAAATGAGAGGAAAGCATGCCTAGACCTCTCTCAAAAACTGTTTTCCCTAAATCAACAACACTTTATGACAGCTGTCAGCTCTTTCTCCACTATCCTTCAATGGGCTCATGCATACTTTCTTCCATCTTTCATAAAAGTATATGTATTGGCCCTACCATCATGTATAGTCTTTCTATCGAATTACCACGGCCTTCCTTGTAGTACATGACAAACAGCTGTGGGCATAATGTCAAATAAAACCTTGTCTAATTATGAGCCCAATCTGAAATTCACCAAACATTGTTCACTTATCAAGATTTAATGTCGTCTTTGCAACCCAAACACATTACCTTGTATGGGTTCGGATGCACAATCTTCTTCAACCCATACTTCTCTACCGTCTCATTAGACACCTTATTGTCTGTGCTACCACTGTCAACAATGACCTTGCAACCCTTAACTACAAATTTGCATACGGCAGTAAAAAGATTTTTCCTTTGCAATGTTCATTCTCCTGCTTGGCTGGTTTCAACAGCATTCTCTTCATCACAAGAGCTTCTCCATGTTCTGTTTCCTCTGTGGGTTAGGGTGATGCAACACCCTCCTCATCTGTTTGTGCAATGTGATTGCTAGCCTCATTTCTTCTATTGCTGTTTTGTTGTGCTTGTGGACACTCAAATGCTCTATGCCCAACATCTCCACATCTATAACATGTACCCATGAATCCTCTACCTCTTCCTCTACCAAAGTATCTTGTCCGCGTGAAGGATATTCTCTTTTCTTGGCGTATGACTGAAATTGTTGTTGTGAGAAGTGCTTGCTTCTCCTTCATGAGTATGTTGTTCTCTTCCGGTGTTTGCTTGACCTCTTCCTCTTGCATACCTTCCTTTACCTCTTGCTGTATTTTTTTTTGTATCCGAGACAACTTCTCTTCAATCGTCAAAACACATTGGTACACTTGTTTGACCGATCACAATCCTATTGTTCCAAACTCATCTTGTATGGAAATATGAACACCATTCACGTACCTCAAGATCTTCTCCTCATCATCTTCCACATGACCAATCCGAATTGCGAGCTTTTAAAACTCCTTCATTTAGTCCTCAATACTTATCTCCTTTTGCCTCAAGTTCTGCAATTTTGAACGAACTCAATATATGATTAAAGAGAAAGAACTTATCTTTCAACATTGCAACCATCCTATCCCTATACTTGATTCTATTTTTTTAATCTCTTTCCATCTGCACATGATCCCACCACAAGGATGCATGTCCCTTCAACTTTGTGCAAGAAAACTTCACTCTCTTGGGATCCTCCATTTGCTCATAGTCAAAATATTTTCCAACTCAATGATCCAATCAATGAGATCCTTAGGACATAAACTTCCTCAGTAACTAGGGGTGTCCAACCTTGGCTTGCCTCCCATCTTGGCAATGACCTTCAAGAACCTATCTTTTGTTTCATTCTCCAGCTCTTCATGTTGAACCACATGCTTTTTTCTTCATCTTCACTTGTATCTGCTAAAACTCCTCTGTTGTGCAATCTTTATAGCATCCAATCTAGCTTGGATTCCTTCTGATATCTCTACCGAGTCAGCAACTCTTGGTGCCTTTCCCCCTCTTCCAAGGGGAACCTCTGTGTGCCATTCCTCTTTTGCACAGGTCTCTACAATTGCAGGACTCCTCTCACACCTGCAACAAACCAACTAGAGCTTCACGAACTCAGAAAGCAAGAAACAACCTTGCTCATACCAAAGGATGCAGAAATGGTTAGTGGGTCAAGTGAACAACAACCCTAGACCGTGAATTTAGGGATCACAAATGCTCAAAAAGAGAGACAAACTTGTGCAAGAATGGGGAACCAAATACCTCATCTTTATTTGCGTTCAATAGGGAAATTTCTTTCATTTCAAACTACAAAATATGCGATACAATGTCCCCAATGGAAGTGATTCAGCTCTACAGATTTTTGCACAGACATGCGTGCTCCTAGCAAGTTTCTCCGAGTTAACTCTAACTACCCGGTTTCTTTGAAGCTCTAATGCTGAAAAAGGAAAACCTTGTCTCTTTTCAAGACATCAATCGAGAACTTTTAGGAAGTCAAAATGCTTGAGCTTTCCTACATGAAATGTTTGAGCTTCCCCTCAGGACTCTTCAACTTTCATCGGTTACATGTTTTCATTGCATGTGCATTGATGTCTGAGCTTGCATAGAAGTTGGGCACAATTCTGCTACTTTGTTAAGGTGCACTACTCGTAGAAGTTGTGCACTACTTGGAAAAGACAGTGATGCACATACTGCTGAGCTGTGAGGTAATGCGCAGGAATTGATCATCAGAAAACACTTTCTTTTCCAAGGGAAGGCACAATGGGTATTCTCAGTCAATCTGAACCTCATTGCTGTGTGGCGATGCAAGTTTTATCTGCACAGAGGTTCAAGTTGCGCAGTTGGGCGAATTTTGTTTACGTGCCAAGGAGAACAAGGCAGAGTTTGGATCAGGGCTTGTGGGCATGTAGCAAGGTCATACCAAGTTTTTGGCAAATACCAATGCAGAGGTTTGTTTAAACATGCAAAGAGTTTCGTAACTCTGCACAGAACTGCACGCACAACCAAGGAAATCAAGACACAAGGTTGTATTCTGAGCACAACTAACAATTATTCAAACATTGTGCAGGATGTGTTGACCCCTGTATTTGCACAGGGGTACTCTAATATTAAGTTGTACAGAACTTCGCATTGCTTTGCAGACAAATGAAATTGCACAGAATTTTGCAGGCAAACCAAGCATCAAGGAAGTTCAATATGGTGCGGTTGCATGTTGGTCTAGAATTGGCCAAGTGTTTACCAATGTCAAATTCAAGAACTTGAATTCTTCCACACACACGAAGGCCTGTGTACACTAATTATTATATTTATTTTTGGTGGATGCTGGATTGCAGTGAACCCAAGATGCTCCTGCATCAATTTCGATAGGAGTCAAATGCATAATTTCATGACTCAAACGAGTGAACTAAAAAATGAAGTCAGATGCATAGTCAATCTGTCTGTCCAAATTTTCTTTCATATCTATTTAATGATAATACAGGATTCAATTTTGTCATCTTAGTTGATCCATACTCAAAGATTGGAGTTCTTGAAGATATCCAAGTCACTATCATATAAACTCAATTCATGTTAGTGTCTTCAGCACTTTCATTTGACCATGTTAACATAACTGCTGTCATGCATAACATTATCATTAACATTGTTGTTAAGACCAAATTAATGACTTATCATATTATCTGTATGTTAACATCATTGTTAAGACTAAAGCGATTAACAAATGGTTATGATGATTGGGAAAAGTGGGTCCCCTTGCCTTCGGGCAATGACTTCTTGTGGAAGTTATCTTGAGATGCCTTAAAAGCAAGCCAGTAAAATCCCACCAAAAAATTGATAACCTATTTTAATTGCTTGTGGAAACCTGGAATCATCTAGCACAAAACTTAAATATATCTATATGGAAAATAAGTACAAAAAGAGCATACCAAGACCAGTAAGTCATGTAGCTGAAAGATGCTCAATACAGAGATATTACAGTAGATTTGCTGGAGCATCACAGAGATACCAGTTACAAAAACCTTAAGTAGACTTATCTAGACCTTATACCAATCTTCTTTGCAAGTACATAGCTGTAAAAAAGTAGCAAAAGAAACTTAAGTTGCCGATACATTTTGGATACAAAGTGTCCTGTACGCGGATACAGCAAAATGTTTTGTGGCCCCGGATATGGTGTTGGATACGACTTTACAAAATATATATAAATATAAAAAAATATATAAATTCCAGCCTAATAAATAGGAATTAACCACATATTATGCATATGAAAAACAAAACAAGCTAAATAACCACAACAAACTACTCATAATTTCATTGAACCTGGGCACAAGCATCGTCCCTACCACATCTAGTCGAGGTGTTTATTACATTTAATGATTTATCCAGGGTTATGCAGGGACGTGTCCCCTAGATTTTGGTGACATCCCAAACGTTTCGGGGACTTGGGGACTTGGAGGGGACGTCCCCAATTTTTTTAAATCTTTCAAAATTTTTCTGATGTTATTACTTTTAAAAAGATGTTATTTTTACCGAGAACATCAAATTATAATCTTGAAAGTACATAAAATACATTGAATACATAAATCCCTAATTGTCATTGAAAAAAGTTAAAATATTAAAATATTAATTTTATGTATTATTTTAAAAGCCGCCTCCCTGCCGTCCCTCCATAGCCCCATCCCCCCATCCCCGAGACTTAGGTAACTATGGATTTATCTCATGCATGCTATTTTTGTCCTTGTTTTTGATGGCTTGTATTTGGTACCTTCCTGTAGAATAATGCTGCTGCAAAAACTGTAATTTCTGCTGTAATGGTATATTAAATTTAAAGTAAAAAAATAAATTAATATAAAAAAACTATTTTAGGCCTGGAACGGATAGGGTATGGCTGGGCAGGTTCGGGCACGTCTGCAGGCGTACCTGGACCTGCCTGGCCATACCCTGGCTGTTTCTGGGTGTGTATCCGGGCCGTACCACTACACGGTACGTTTCGTACCTGTACCGGGTGCCCTAGGGATGGCATCTCCGTAACTTTTAAAAATTGTAACTTTGATACCATGCTTAGATATAACAACATATCTACTTGAATGCTTACTGACTGAGAGAGTCACATTCCATTGGAAATTATTGTCTTATCATATTATCCCTATGGAGCATGATGCTTTCCTGGTATTTCAGGAAACCCATGAGCTTCTGTGGGCTGTTTGTTAGACGGTACCCAGTTGGAGACAACTTTGTGTGGTGAGAGGGTGGCTTGTCCCAAATGAGTAGCTTGGCCCCAAGTGCTGCTGCATTGTACATATGATTTTTCTTCATTTTGGTACCCTTTAGAGCATGGTCACTATCTTGAATAGCGTCATGGGTGAGCATTTTTAGGATTGTAAATATGATCTTTTCCCCAAAGAATTAGTTGTTCTTGGATAAGAGATTGATGTATTCTTTATATAGAGATGCCACATTTGTCGGGTTCAAGATGCATTCCTCTATAATTGAAATTAGGGTATTGAGCTTCCAAGATTTATTAGACAGCGGGCCCACATTGTTATCTAGGTGATTGATAGCGTTGACTAATGCAACATATATTTTCTTAACCTATGGGGTTGAAGGGATATGAGTATCAGGCTGATGGGTGGCTTGAGGCTCGACATGAGCAGTGGAATTTCTGCGGGCTTGTTTCATAGAGGAGTTAAAGCAAATGTTGTTTGTTCTTGCTTTTTTGAATGCAGAAGAGGAGCAGAACCTCTGGGATTGGAAAAGGACGAGCCCAAATTATAATGCATTTCCTCAGACCTGTTTGGTAGAGGAGCATGATTAAAGGCAGCATATTTGCTTGGATACAGCAGAGGGATTCGAGTGACTTGAAGATCCGCAATAATGTAAACTCGGGTAAGCAAGGGGCGAGTTAGAAGATGAGGAGTGAAAATAAAAACCTCAGTAACCCAAAGAGAGAGTTGTGTTGCATACCTTGGATCCACCAGGGAATAGAGGAAGGTTTTGAGTGATACTCTCTTGAATGTGCACATATTTTCGAGGAGCAACTTCCATCTCTTCTTGATCAACTTGAATGGGGTCTGTGACATTCTCCATGCTGGTTACCTTCAATGCATTCAACTCAACTGTGAGCTGCAAGGCATTATGGCTAAATCTTGACTTCTCCTTTGATAAACCTTTGAATTCTTGATGTGGGATACCAGACATTTACTGATTATTGTGGACTTTTACAGCCTTTGGGACATGATGTGAGCTGCATCTAAGACCCATTCCAAGTGGTCCAACCAAAATCAAACTGATTATTTTTTTGGTGAAATGGTTCGAGTTAAGAGGTGCAATGAGAGCAAATCTGTGAGAGATCCATGATTGGATTGTGAATGTACTACTAGCAGACGAGTCAAGATTTGAAGAGGTTGGAGAAGGATTCAAGAAAGAACTTGGTTGCTGATGTGGAGTAGTTGGGACCCTGTTACTTTCTTTATGAAACTGATTACTATTAATGTATGCATGGAAATGCTCCCCCGCCCCGTACTTGCCTAGAAAGCGTTTCGGCACGGAAACGCCATGGAAACATCCCGAAGCGGCAGGGACATTTCCGGATCGTGCCGGCATTTCCAGGACGTTTCCGTACTTTAAAAGCAGAAAAAAACTGTTTTTAGCATTTATTGCTTCTAAACCTAATCTACCCACCCAACCTTCCTAAAGACACTTCCTAAAAGCTATATAATGACATCTTTGGTCCATTCTAAATCACACTCATTTTTTCTCTTGCTGAATTCAATTTTTATTAAACTAACATTTAGCATTGTGAAGAGCAAAGAGACATCAAGGAGCAGCTTGAAGGAAGAGTTTAGGAGGTGTTACTAAGAGCTAAGAGCATCAAGGAGGAGTTTAGATGATATATTCTAGAATCTAGAATATAATCATGTATATATGAAACATTGAAATGAAGGTGGGAAGAGTCAACAAAAGCTGGGTGAGATATAACGCCCTATGAAAACTTTGAGCTAATAAAACAAGGAGGAAGGAGACTTAAACTCAAGGCAACATGGGTTTCAAAATCATCACTTTTAATTTAAAAACATCTGGGTATATTGTATGTCATTAATCATGGTCAAGGGTGGGTTCACTATAAGTCCACCTTAGTTTAGATGATTGGGCTAGCTCGGTGTTGCTAGTATAGACAATGCTAATATTGTCATCCCAATTGTTGAATGCATACTTTGCCAAAAGATCAGCCATTGACTTTAAAGTAGGACCATTCTCAAAGAATTGACTGAGTTTGTAATTTGTAAAATTATGTTGTCCATTCTCTTTTTGCTTTGACTTTGCTGAGGAGAGCTAAGTATGCAAACTCATATCCTGATGCTTTGATATGAATTTATTATTACTTGGAGTCCCCTTCAATCTCTAGTATTGCTTTTTCAACGATAATTTTGACTTCCTCATACAAATCAAAAGGTTCAGTGTGGTTGTGAGTCTTGGTTTATGATTTCTATTCTAACCTTTCCCAGGTTTGTTTGGAGGCTCTATTAAAATTAAGCTTATATATTCTTGAGGGCTGGGTCACATTTAGTTTGAGGATGAATTTGAAAGAATTTGAGTGAACAATGGAATGGATTATAGCAGATACATGTTGTCTTGCAATCTTATCATGCTTGCCGACTCAAATGCCTTTTTGTTCCTTTTCTACATCAGAAGAACAGTATAATGAATTCAACTTTTATCTGTTGAGATGTTTGATCAGAAATGTTAATTTTAAAATATCCGAGAGGGTTTTTTTAACCACCTGATGTACCATAACATATATGCCAAAGAAGGGTCTATTTGCTAATATATGCAGCAGTTGATGTGCTTGAGGGAGTTCAGGTGTCCCAGATTCAGGATTTTGTCCACATCCCATAGATTCAGGATTCACACTCCCAAAGGAGATTTTTTTGTCCATTCCCAACTTTCCAAGACAGAATCTCTTTTAGGAGTCATATGCTGTTTTGTAGAAGTTTGGCTATGTTGGAGAGTATGGGTCACCAAGTTCCTGAAAGGATGTTCAAAGAGTGCAGCAGTAAGTACTTTTCATGAATAATAGTTCTCCAGAGTGAATGTGAAAAACAATATAGTCTCCGAGCTGCTTTCATAACCAAAATGTGGAAAAGTATTTCTGATGTATAATCTTGGCTTTGAGGTGGGAGTACACATTTGATTACATGATACTAGCGTGAATATGAATTAGTGATTTGTGCACAGCCTTTTAGCCTGCCTCACAATAGCTTGAAGCTGCGCAAGACTCCTCACTCCTCTTGTGGAACTTGGGCTCTACATCTTCGGGGCATCTCGCAGCAGTGTGCGATGACAACCCAGTTCTTCGCAGAATCCCTCGCGGCTCACTCTCTTTGCATAACTTGCCTTATCTTCATGGCACCTTGTGGCATTGACCACAATTCTTTGCATCATTCCGCACGATATCCTACTCTTCTGCAGCTTGCCCACCATTTAGCATCATTCGTCAGGTCCCACGACACCTTAGCACTTTATTTTGCGCATGCAATTGCTTCACATCTGGTGCAACTCCTGTAGTCTTGTGCTAACACCTCGCAATCTTTGAGGCTTCGTTAATCTTGTGCAAACTACTCCGCATTGCATTCGTAGCTTCTGTAATGCCATGCAAGCTTTTGCAGCATCTGCAATCTACCTTAACATTGTGTAGTATCTTGTGGTTGTTGCGTGTCATCACACTTACGCATTACTTCTTTGCCTGCCATTTGTCACTGTGGATTTACACTGAACTGTTTCACTCCAGCGTTAGCTTGTTAGGACCTTGTTGCCAAGCGCATTCCAAATGGCACATCCTGCACTAGGCCATGTTAGAGCAATTTTGTAGCGTGCCACTTGTTAGATTCTAATTGCCTCATCAGCAGGAATATGGTGTTGCCAATCAGCATGCCAGATGACACATCCTGCACCAGGCCATGTCAAAGCAACTTTGTAGCAAGCCACTTGTCAGATTCCAATTGCCTCACCAGTGGAAAGATGGTGTTATCAAGCGGCATGCCAAATGGCACATCTTGCACTATGCACCAGGCCATGTTAGAGTAGCTTTGTAGCGTGCCACTTGTTAGATTCCAATTGCTTGGCCAGTTGGAAGATGGAACAATTGTGCCATCTCTCCAACAACTGTCGTGAGTTATAACTGCCATTTTCAGTTGTGTATATGTATTGTAACCACTATGATGGAACACAAGGGGAAAACACAGAGAGACATTTGAGCTTGCACTCGCTTGCAAACCAAATAGTTTCTTTCCTTCGTTCTGCTCAACATTCACCTCATCTATTTGTAATTCTACACAATAGCTTAGACAATAAGGATGCATTCCCCTTCGATACAAGAGCTTGCGCTCTTAGTCTTGTTAACTGTTTTGTACACATCTATATTTTGCTTTTCACCGTTAATGAATAGAAGTTGTATTTCCTACAAATAAGTCTTCCACTACATTGTTGTGTGCTTGGCTCATTGCATTCAATAACTTACACACGCTCTTATAATCCTTGTTGCTCTAGCTAGCATGGGATTGTCCCTTGCACATGGCATCAAAATGTAGCTCTTAACCTTTTCTATGCCTGTAAACACACAAGTGCAATGAGAGAAAGGAAAAAAGTTGGTTCGGTTTACACCTACTTGAGAGAATTTCATAGCAAGAGTAAGATGGCTAACCCCAAAGACAACATGAGGTATCCCCAAAGTAAGATGGTTGATGCCCAAAGACAATTTGAGGTATCTCGAGTAAGATGTCTAATGCGAAGTGACAACTTGAGGTATACTCAGATTTCTAAAAGCTCTTTAAGGACGTTTTGGAAGCACATCGTAATGAACTCTTCGACTAGTTCCGCGAGTTGATGGTTCAACTCAACCCAACATGAGCACCCTCTTTCTCCCAACCATCTTATATGGACTTTCAACATCGAGATCCCTCTTAAGGTCCAAGTGAACCTTGATATTCCAAAGTGTTTGAAAGGCAAGATTGGTGTTGTGACATTGGATAAGTGGTAATGCCAACTTGAGGCCTACTTTGTCAACTACTTCACCGATAAGGAGAAGATCACCTTCATAGCGTTCGAGATGTCCAATTCAAAGTGCCTCACCGGTGGGAGGCATTCAATGCACAACGCGACAAAGAGTCAGTACATTCGGACTCGGGATGATTTTGTCGAGCGTTTTGGAAAAGGAGTACTACCCCCTCGAAATTATGAAGATGAATACATGAAGTTGCAACAATTATGACAACATAAGAAGTAGTTGACAAAAGACTACACCGAGTTCCGCAACTACATTTCGTGTTTGTGTGAGGACCTCTCATAGCTACATAAGGTGTTGAAGTACATTAGTGGACCCTCACCATATCAATGCTTTGAGATGGAGTTCTTAACTTCCGACTCCTTGGATGAAGCATATTTTAATTTTGCAAAGATTGAAGCCAAGGCCAAGATGAAGCAAGGTTTCACATCTTCATTCGGTGGTGTATTCAAGTGTCAATGTGCACACAATGCACCATCTCAAGTCCCTACGCAACACAAGCACAATGTTTTGAGCAAAAGTGAGCAGCTTAAGAAGGCCACGCAATTTGAACCATAAGGTTTCTACACTTACCAACTTAGACAAAGGCAAGACAAAGACGGGTGACAAGGAGTGTCATCGACATCACTCACATACCCATGATGATTTTAGTGCAATGCGCAATAATCATTTCTTACGCAATCTACATCATGTCCTTGCAAACAAATGACTTTGATCCAAATAGTTCATTTGTAAGCACAAGCTGTTAATGCCACTTATGTTATTGACAAACGAGAGTGCCTCTTCCACATGAGGTATTGGGTCAAAGAACAATCTATAAATGCCATCATTGACAACAATGTGAAAAGAACATCATCTCTCAAGGTACTCAAGCAATGCCTCTCGCACAACACATGTTCTCTCAAGGCTCGACATTGCATGCACCTTTGAACTTCACACCAATGCATTAGACCATGCACTTGACGTGGTACTCATGCAACATGGACATTTGGTTGCATACCACTTAGAGATGTTCAATGACACGGTGCGAGAGGTACTCCACATACAAAAAAGAGTTGTATGCAAGAAGTTAAGCAATGGCGGTACTATATCTTGGGTAAAGAGATGATTATTAATTTTGATCATAAGCCACTTAAGTTTTTGCGAATGCAAAACAAGCTCGAGAATTGCCGTCACATGAAATGGATGATAAACCTTCAACAATTCCATCTTGTGATCAAGCACAAGAAGGGAAAGGATAATAAGGTAGTAAATTTCCTTGGCCGACCGTCGGTACATGCGCTCATCATAGTGTTGGACATGCATGAGCCGACTTTTCAAATTAGGTAGCCCTCTACTCGACCGACAAAGACTTCATAGACTCCTATATCGCTCTCTTGCAGGTAAACATGTTCGATTGTTCTATCTAGATGACAAGCTTCTTTACAAGCTTGCCCATTCTGTGTACTTGATGGCACACCTCACCAGAGACTCATTTGGGAGGCACACTAGGCTAAGACATTGGGACACTTAGGTGTTACAAAGATTGTAGCTGCAATGCAGTCACACACTTCTACTTACCGCACATGCACTTAGATGTAGAGCACCACATCAAATCCTACATTTCTTGTTGCATCGCCAAGCCCACGGACAAGCATATGGGACCTTACACACCTCAAACGTTTCCATCCAGGCCATGGAAATTTGTCAACAATCCACCAACGTGGATTACATGACTGGATTGCCTATGATAAAGCACTGAAACAATGCGTTGTTTGTAGTGGATAGGTTTTTGAAGATGGCCATCATGGGTCCTTACGGGGAGAACATTGATGTAGCTAACACTTATCGTGCATTCTTCACCCATGTATAGTTTCACTTTGGACTCCCAACATCCATCGTATCCAACCACGATCCTCGTTTTTTTGTTTCTGGCAAGCATTGTGGGATTAATGGGTGCATAGCTAGATCAGTCGATGACACTTCATCCTTAAACAAATGGATAGATAAAAGTTGTCAACCACACTCTAGTTCATCTTCTGTACATGTACACCAATGCACATACTTGCACTTGGTATGATAACTTGTTCCACATCCAACATGCCTACAACAAAGCTCTTCACAGATCTACAGGGCATAGTCTATTCCAAACAATTTTGGGTTCCAACCCGCAACTCCTCTATACATCTCCTACTGTGCACCAGATGGCATTGAGTCACATACACATGGAAAGGAATCAAAAAAATCAGATAATTTCGTGCTACATTCAATCAGTTCATCAACAGGTTCAACAAATTATCTCCCTCTCAACATAAGTACAAAGAGTGCTATGATGCACATTGCACACCTCATGCATTCTAAGTTGGTGATAAAGTTTGGTTGCATCTTCAAAAGGAATACTTCAAAGGTCCACATTGGAAGATTGAGCCTCTGTGCTATGGTCCCTACACCATCCTCTGTGTAGCTGGTGAAAATGTCATTGTTTTTGATCTACCTCCGTACTTGACCATGCACCCGGTCTTAAATGTGGATCTTCTCAAGCCTTACTTCACTCTGCTTCTTGAACCAGTAGCAATATGCCATTGTTCTGATTTGGACTCTGAACATTTGACCATTGCATATAAGGACCAAATTATTGAAGTGATGGACACACCCACCCACCATGGCACTCATTAGTTGATTCAAGTAATCATGACCGGGCAATATATTGATCAAGCTAAATGGTACAATCTTCAACTTCAAGTTCAATTGCCTCAACTAACCTCCAACACATTGGAGACCATTACTTCTAAATTTCTAATGAAAGGGCGAATGGTTTGTGCATAACATGCCTTGTAGCAACTTGCAACCGCGCAATCCGCCTCACTACTCTTGTGGCACTTGGACTATACACCTTTGTGACATCTCGTGGCAAAGATACAACCTCGCGGCAGTGCGTGGTGATGACTCAAATCTTCGTGGCATCCCATGTGGCTCACTCCCTTTGTGTAGCTTGCCTTTCCTTTACAACACCTCGTGGCGAGTATATAACCTTGTGGCATCGAGCACAACCTTTTGCATCATTTCGTGTAGCTTCCTACTCTTCTGTAGCTTGCCCAACACTCAGCATCATTTGGCGAGTCCTGTGACAGCTTTGTGCTTTGACCCGCACAATCCCATGTGCCCTGCAAACTTTTCACAACCCACGCAACTCTTGCAGTCTTGTGCTAGAACCTCACAACCTTCACGACTTTCACAATCTTGCACAAATCATCCCATGTCGCATTCGCAACTTCTGCAATGTCGTGCAATCCTTTGCGGTATCCTCAATTTACCTCAACATTGTGCAGTACCTCTAGGCTTTTCATGTGTCATTACACTTGCATCTTGCTTCTTTAAAAACCATTTGCACCACACATTTTCAGCAAACCGTTTTTATCCAATGTTCTTTTGTTAGCATGTTGTTGCCAAGTGACATGTCAAATGGCACATCCTACACCAAGCAATGTCAGAGCATCTTCGCAGCGTGCCACATGCCAGATCCCAACTGCCTCGCCAACGAGAAGATGGAACGGCTGTAGTCTTCTCTCCAACAACCATCATCAATTGTAAATGACATTGTCAGTTATAAATATATGTATTATAAGCACTATTGTGGAACACACGAGGACACAAACCCAAAGATAGAGATTTGAGCTTACACTCATTCAGCATTCCAGATAGTTTCTTTGCTTGCTTTCACTCTGGCATTCAAATCTTTCACTCTGGCATTCAAATCATCTGTTTGTAATCTTATAAAATAGCCTAGAAGATCAGTAAGGATGCATTCCCCTTCTGATACAAGAGCATGCTCTCTTAGTCTTGCCAACTATTTTGTACACATTTGTTTTTTTCTATTCACCATTAATGAATATAAATTGCATATCCTACAAATAAGTTTTCTGCTACATTGTTGTGTGTTTGGTTCTTTGCATTCAATATCCTACACACACTCTTATAATCCTTGCTAATCTAGCTAGCGTAGGATATCCCTCTGCACATGGTCTTGAGCTCTGTGGTGCAGATCAATTGATCCTTGACCCCTTGACATAGAAAATTTTGATGATTATTTTTTCAATGCACCGAGGGAGAATTCGTAGAATATCACCTTTCCTTTGAGGTAAAATATTATGAGATGTGGCTTTTGGTTGTTGATTTGCTGTCTAGAAGCTACCCGAAAAGTATTTCACATCTGTATGAGGCCTTTAATCCCTTAGGATTAAGGTTAAGAACAGGAAAGTGTTATCTGCATGATGGAAAATTGTGTATTGCTTTCCATTTGCAGTGAGCAGCAATCCATTGATTTTTCCAGAGATTTTGGTTTTGTGCCAATAGTCTGCGGAGGCTGTCTCCCATGATGATGAATAAATAGAGACTGAGTGGGGCTCCTTGACATAACCTTCTGGAAGAGGAAAAGGGCTGTCCCATATTTCCAATAGTAGAGTCTCTGAACATTGGAGTGATGTTGAAACTATGTATCCACTTCTTCGCCGAACCTGAAATCTCAAAGTGTTACCTTGATAAGTTGTTGATTGCATCTATCAAAAGCTCAGGTCACTTGATGATGTCAAGTTTCACAATTAGCCTGGGTCGTTTCTGAACTTCGAGAGAATGTCGAACTACTTGGACAACTATAATATTTCCAGTAATTTGTCTACTAGGGATTTTGGGCAGCAGGGTTTGAGTCTTGAAGCAATTAATTTGGATAAAATTTTGTACATCTTATTATATAAAGTGATTGGCCCATACTGATCTGGCTGACCAGTATGAGATTTTTTGGGATCAGAACCAGATTTGTAGCATTCAGGTACAAAGCATTCTTTTGATTTGTTGAGATTCTTCAATTAGGGCTACTGGATCAAATTTGATAACTTTCCAAAAATATCGATAGAAAAAGGCCGAGAAACAATCTGGTCCTGAAGCCTTGTCAGGTTGGAAGGAGAAGACAATTTGATTGACTTCCAGTTCAGAGATTGGGTTTAGAAGAATGCTGTTATCTGCTGGTCCAACCTTCTTTGAATGAGTTGGACAACTTCTAGCTGAGCCTTCGATTGTGCGCTAGAATGGGGTTGCAAATGAGTATGTCCAAGAATTTCCTGTGAAGTTAGGAGAATCATACCATCCTTTTTCTTTATTTGTTGCATGGTGTTGAGATGTCCATTTTTCAGAGCCGTGAAAGAATTTTGTATTCAAGTCTCCCTTTATCCATTGTTGTCTTTACTGCTGCTTCTAGTAGATTTCTTCTCATTCCTTTATTATGGCTATTTGATGAATGAGATTTTATTCATGATCTTTTTCATGCTGGTTGAATACAAGTTTCGGATGCTTTTTTGAAGGTCTTCTAATTGCTTGACGAGGGCTAATCCCTGCTTGAAAATGTTTTCAAATTCCATTTGGTGCCATTGCCATAGTTTTTGTTTATTATATTTTAGTTTTTCCATGAACTTGTATATTCTATGTCAGTGAATGTGGTTGATTTCATTCCACCATTGATGAATATGCCACTGTAGCATGGGGTGGGAGATCCACATCTGTTTGAATTTGAATTGAGGCCTTTTTGTACTAGAAAGTTCATTGATTTGAAATTAAATTGGTCACTGAAAGGGTGGAATCACTTATCTGAGCGGAAACTTGATTATTATGGCTGATATAATTATCTTAAATTAAGACTTGATCAATTTTTCCGGCTATGTAACTTCTTTGTTTCTGGCAGTTACACCAAGTGTAAGTTCCTTGAGTGAAATATAGGTCAGTCAGGGAGGAGTCATTCTCAAGAGATCTGAAGGCTGCTGTTGTTCGCTGGTTGAACCTTGTGCCTCCCATTTTCCTCCTGGGACCTTGATTGTATTGAAGCCTCTCATCAAAGTAAGGTTTGTGGGTTTGGTAAACACAATCTAGGTTTTGAGCCAATCCAGTGAAGTGATTTTGTGGCTTCCTTGAGGGGAAATATAGACATTTAAGATAGAAAAAGTAGTTTGCAGCTCATAGGAGAAGAAAACAACAAATAACTCCCATGGGAGGGATTGATTATTGGCAAGACTCAAGAGCATACCTGGTTGGATTCTAGTGGATTAGAGTCCTGGTGGTGGTGCAAGAGATTGCTTGTTTGCTTTCTCATGACCCGGCAAAGAAGACCTTTGTCTGTGAATTTTATCTCTGTTTCCTGTAGTAGTATCATATGTATCTTCTCTAGATGATCTTTGTTTTCAAGAGAGAGGTGTTCGTCTGAGATGAACCATCTGACTATTCCAGGTGCATATCCACATTAAATAACTTGACTGGCTACCAGGTTTCTCTCCCCCTAAATCAAGTTTTGTGCAATCTCATAGTGGCTCTTGGAGGCAGTTTGAGGAGTCTTACCGTCCATCGTATCGCATTCTCCCCCATTGGTATGGCCTATAAAGAGGTTTTTTTAAGGCTTAGAATGAGGTGCCTTTGCTTCCCAGAACAGCAGATTGGTTGGGATGGTCCAATTGGGATTTTTAGTACACAATCCTTTTGCTTTTTTGATGTGCTGTAGAGGGGCTAAATTTTGAAGCAAAGGCGATAGAAATACAAGACTTATAATTCCAGTCATTGATTTATATATTTGTTATTTTATTCAATTTTACATATTTTATTGTATACATACCTATGTTAAATAAATAAATGTAAAAGATAGATCTATGTCAATTTATCTAAGAGTAAGAATTTAACTTTAGAACTTTTTTTTTTACATGTAAGATAAATTTTCAAGCTTATATATATTTTATTTTATATTGTAATGAAAATTTTAATGTTAACTCACACCAATAAATATATTTTGAATATTGTCATATTTTAATTTAATAATCCACTCATTCCATTCATTTATTTTTATTAATTTAGTTGGAGTATTGTAAATTTACATTATTCTATTCGCATAAATAATAATTTTATTTTTCAGATATTTAAATTTGTTATGATTAAAATATTTATACAATGTTTTTGAATATTTTGTACATATGGTTCAATTACAACTGAATTTAAAAATGAAGAACAAGGAAGAAAATATAAAAGAGAATATTAACTAGCATACCCATCTTAGATAAATCTATGTAAACGATGCGGAATAGGTGCCTCGAGAATGATAATTCTTGGCATCTTTTACATAGATTTATCTAAGATAGGTATGCTAGTTATATTTTATTGATACTTCGTCTATTTTTGAGCAAAGTTGAAAAAAAGGAACGTTTTTTGCCTTGGGTTCTACCTGGATTTGCCCTCGTGCAGAAGGTCCCAGGGAAATCTGGGCTGCTGAAGGTGAATCTGGCAGAACCAAACGTGTACCCCATACCCGGGACATACCAGGGCAGTGTGCTGCTGCATACCTAGGAGAATCAATATCTTAGCTAATAATTCATCATCATCTTTCTTCTTTCCTTTCTGGCAAATAGATGTTGCTACACACATGCATCTGAATCGGAACCTCTGCACCTTTGAAATTTGGTAGATTTTATTCTCAATAATAATTGTATTTGTAATGTATTTTGTGACCACTGATTGCTCTTTGTAAGGTTGGAGTTAATCCATTCAAAGTTGAAACCTTATTTCTTTTGATGATGTGGGTCGGTGGTATTTAAATTATTAGTTCTCTCCTCCCCAAATAGTTTTTCTTATTTGTTGTTGCCTTGCTCCTTTCTTTTTGATTACAGAAGAAAGGACGTAGACGAAAGAATGGTGATACTGCAGATATTACCCCTGTTAATGGAAGGTATGCATTTTGCTTTTATTTTTGCATAAGATCTGGCAGGGAGTTCAAAGTGATTTATATGAAAATATTCGTTAGACTGGGTATAGAGCGCATTTATTCTGATTGTTGAGTATATTTTATAATAATTGAAGGTAGTAGGGCACTTTGTTCTTTTTGTTGACCACATGTTAGAAATAATGTTGATTTTGGCTATTAATAATTGCAGGGTTAGATATTCATCTCTAGATCTTGATCATCCAAAGTGTGTGCCCAACAGTTTAGTGAATACATCAAATCAAAAGTTGAAGTCTAAAGAGATTTATAGATCTCCTCTCCTGAAACAGCGAAATGAAAGAGATCATGGGAGGGGTCCATTGAATATTTCTTCACCTCAGGAAGATGAGAGCATGCACGAAATTTTTTTAGGTAGGTATGACAAAAAATTGAACTCAGAGCATTTGAATGGAGCTCCTGTTCAGGATCAAATGATAGGCAGACAATACATGGAAAGTCCTTACAAGAAATCTTTATCTATCGAGGATGCCCATGAATCATCTTCTCGTGAGTGGGAGGAAAAACCTGCAGTTAGAGTTGTTCACAGGGTACAGATGGGTGACAATCTTACTATAGTCTCCTCTACAGAATCTCAGTCATCAAGGATCATTGTAGAAGTGGACACTGAAAGAATACCTCAAACCTTAATTAATGCAGAGCAAAAAGATATTTTGATTCATGATGCAAGAAAACAAGAAATTATTGTAATTGAAGATGATGTAGCTAGTGAAGCGGACAATTATATGGATGCTCTTACTACCATGGAATCCGAAATGGAGACAGATTCTGAGAGCAGAACCAAACAGGAGGTTGATTCTGACATCAATTCAGAACAAAAGGTAACAGGCAGAGAATTACATGAGAGGCATGCTCAGTGTTCTGAATTCACTAAGGCTGAAGCTACTGCCTTCTACAATTGTGACTCATCAGATGAATCTTCAAAAGCAGAAACTTTATTAGGATTTTTCTACGACAAGCCTGCAGATGTTTCTTCAAATGCAGAATCAACATCAAACACGATGATTCCTACATCAGAAAGTGATTCTGCAAATGTGGACCTGAACAGGAGGCTTGACTCTGGACCCCTATCTCTTGGAACGTCAAAAGAGGACTCATCTTCAGCTTTTGATGATGGAAGTTCGTTGTCCTCCGAAGCTCATAAGAATTTCCAAGTACCTTTAGATGAGAAGATGCATGAAATAAATGCTCGGTGTTCTGAATTTACTGACACCAAAGATTTTTCCTTATACAATTGTGACTCATCAGATAAGTCTTCAAAAGGAGAAAAGTCATCAGGGTTTTTGAATAACAACTCTGCATATGTTTATTCAAATGGAGATTCAACATCATTCCCACTGAATGCCACATCAGAATGTGCTGCTGCAGTGGACCTAAACAGAAGGCTCTACTCTGAACACATATCTCTTGGAACTTCAAAGGAAGATTTGGATTCTGATTTTGATAATGGAAGTTCATTTCCCTCAGAAGCTCTTAAGAATGACCAAATACCTTTAGATGAGAATATGAAGAATGAGACTGGCATAACTGCAAAAGAGGAGATTCCCAATGCTATTGTTGTACCACTTGCTGTTACTGATGCGAGATCCCATGCCGTCAGTGGCAATGTTGAGAACAATAATTTTGAAAATGGCAAATTCTCAGTCTTTCAAAGTAAAGATAGGACAGAGGCTTTTGCAAATGCTGCAGCCACAGCTGGAATGGATGATGGAGAAGTGCCCTTCAGATTCCCAACTTTTGAATCATCTCTTCTTGGCATTGAAGAATTGCGAACCCCACATAAAAAACCAGCTGTCGCTTCTGAATGTTTTGAGGGAATAGTAGCTGCTGATAATTTGCAAATATCATCTCCTAAGGTGCATAAAGATGAGGATTATGATGATTATCTTGTCTCTTCTAATTCTAATATAAATGAGTCAGCTGGTACTTTTGAGTTGGGTGTGGGCAATGAGAATAGTGCAATGCAAGATAACCATAAATACATTGACTTACAAACTGATGATGCACAATATGAAATGGCTGAACCCAAAAGTAATGGTCCTTCTGATACTCAAATTGTAAGTGGACCTTCATGTCCAGAGTCAGTTGGGCAAACCTCTTTTGAATCTGATGTAAATATTGAATACAGTGAATATTCAGCTGAAAGCGTGCCTCAGGATTCTATACATGATGAATATATTGGATCTGGCACAGATTCTCATTTAATAGGTGAACAACATTGTCTAGATAGGTGCCTTGATCATGTTCCAGTTGTGAAGCGAGCAACGGTTGTGGGAGAAAATGAAGAACCTCCAGAACGTGCATGTGAAAGAGAGACCCCGAAGTCAATAGTGAAATCACAAGATAGTGATCTGGCAGGTCCTAAAAGCACTGAATCGACAACACTATATGTGAGACCTCTTAATGTACCACCTCAGTTACATGTGCACGATAGTTACCAAGGTGATCAGGTAACTGGGAACTATTCAAGTAATGTGTTGCTTCCAGAGGATTCTCCTGTTTGCTCAGGAGTTAATTTGAGTGCCACTTCTGATGGCACCAATTTGCTAGAAAAGGTTATTGGTGATGACATTCCTCGGAAGGAAGTGAATATTCGTTCAGAAGAGCCTGTAACTCTTGATTCTGCTAATGTCAAATTCCCTCTTCTTGCTTGCATTTCAGACAATTCCAACAGAAAAGAGCTATCTAACGAATTTCCTAGTGCAGAGACTTCCATCAATAATGGAGTGCTTCCTGATGGCTCACCACATTCCAGATCCATGGAACTTTGCAGTGGTGGTGGGCCATTTGAAAATGGTGTCAATGTTGAGTCCCACTCAAATCTTCATCTCAGAGCACCTACTGATTTATTCAGTTCCCCACCTTCTGAAAATTCATTTTCTAAGAAAGTACATATGGATCCTCCCCATTCCGAATCAGACATGCAGATTCTTCATGCCATACCACCGGTGAAGCCTAACGTCACTCCACATTCTAGATCTATCAGTCATTGCAGTGATGACGGGTCATTTGAGAACAATTTTGATGTTGAGTCTCATGGCAATCTACGCCTTGAAGTGCCTACTGAAGTATTCGGTTCCTTGGCTTCTGCAAATTCATTTTCTGAAAAAGATCATATGTATTCTCTCATGCTGATTCAGACATGCAGATTCTCCATGCCATACCACCGGTGAAGCCTGTTGGTGCTGAACCACATGCAGAGTCACCAAAAAAATTCCCAACACAGAAGTCCATGATAGCGAATTATCTTCCCCTCCCCTTGAGCATATAAAGATATCCTTCCCACCTACTTCTGATTCACCACTCTCTATGTACTCAACAAGCAGTGATCATGTTTCAGGATCCCCAAGTCTTCAAGGACGTCAACTATCCCAAAGAAAAGCAGATGATCTATCTTCTTCTTTCCATTTATTACCAGAACCTGCAATTCCATTGCAATGGGCAGATGCGAATCAAAATATTAGGATTATGGGTTCCTTGTCATCACATAGACAAAGAAAGTCATCTGAAACTCTTTCAGATAAGATGATCTTACAAATGAGACATACCAATGATGATTCAGAAGATGAAGGCTGGAAGGAATTTGGAAAATCCTCTTCAGAAATTTCGCATGAATTTTATGATCAATCTTTAGAACCTACTGATGGACTTGCAGTCTTCTCTGGAAGGACAGCAGTCAGCGATGCAGACACTGGTTCACCGGGAGTTTTATCAACGATTTCTAGGACAATCTCATCAAGTTCAGAGACAACAAGAAATTCTTTACCGAATCTCAAATGTAGCAGTGCAGATGCAGGATCAAGTTCGTCACACTCTCGCAACATATCTCTAGGATCATCTCCAAGGTCTCTCATAATCAGTACACCTCATTCCCCTGTCTCCATTGAAGAAACATATCACAGAAATCAAGCTTTATCTTCAAGCCAGTCTCCTGCATTAGAATCGGGGCATCAGTTCAAACTTACTCTACCATAGACCCCCATTCAGAATGTATTTGGCATGAGATGCAGCCACCTTCTCCAGAAACTTTTCACAAAAATGAAGATTTATCTGAAAGCCCGTCTCCTGCATTTGAGTTGGGGGCACCAGTTCCAACCTCCACCTTGGAACCCAATTCAGAATGTAACTACCATGCAGATTTATCTAAGAGCCAGTTTCCTGCATTTGACTCTGTGGCATTGGTTCCAACCTCCACCTTAGAAACCAGTTCAGAATGTAACTTCCATGAGTTGCCGCCACCTCCCCCTCTTCCTCCTCTGGAATGGCGGATGATGAAGCCCCGCCAAATACCTTCGTTACCATTATTGTTAGGAGTTGAACCACCAACTCCACCTGCACTTCCTCCTCCATTGATGATGAACAGTTCGATTCAGGATGCTTCTCCAAGTTTGGTGCCTGCTGTACGGAAATTCTCCATTGAAAGAAAGGATTCACTCATTGAAGCCATTGCTTCACATGACAAGGCCACGGTATTTTTCCCATTCCCATAGCTTTTGTTTATTTTGGTATGTATTTTCCTGTGCGTATTTCAATGTTAAATTTATGCATTTTTCTTGCTTATTTCTTATTTAACATCTTCTCCAGCTTAAGAAAGTTCCTAAAAAGATTCATTCCATAAGTACAAAGCCCTTAGAAGACAGAGAAGAACTGCTTGAGCAAATAAGAACCCGGGTCAGTATTTACATCCATCTTTCTGGACAGAACCTCTTACCACACATTTTTAGGGTGTAAGGGGGCGGATTTTCTCTATATATGTTCTTATTCTAATGTAAAATGGGTTTGTGTTAATTGTCAGTCATTCAATTTGAGACGCACTTCTGTGGTGAAGCAAAATATTCGAGACCTGAAACAAATATTAATGTGGCTGCAATCTTAGAAAAAGCAAATGCAATCCGGCAGGTATGTTGGTAAATGTTTTTGGCTTCTGGTGTTAGTCCCTTCTAATTTTTGCGGTACCTTTAGTGGACTGGTCTCATCAATTTCAGGCATTTGCTGGAAGTGACGAAGATGATGAAGATGATGAAGATTGGAGTGATACTTAATTGATGGTAAACTTCAGAGCCAGCTTGAGATATAATTTCAAGTTGTTTTAACAGTCCCTTGTTTCTTGCTTGTAGTTATGACTTTATTTCTCCAGTAATATTGCAGATTATATGGAGCTATCTTGATGTATGCATCTGTAAGTAAATTGTTCTGCAGAAATCTGACAGAACTCTTTTATGGTTGGGTTCATTTTCTCAGTAATTGATGCGACCAAGTCATCGTACGCAACATAATTATAGATGAAGATGATCCCAATTCATATATCCATCTCAATACTTTTTCCATGAGCTTGTGAAATAAGGCATCCCAGGCAGTGAAATAAGGCATCTCAGGCTCATAATGTATCCTTTTCACTGGCATCTGACCCCTCCAGGCATGAATATTGAAATTATTCATGAATATCATGTGCCCATACAGGTCTTTCCTTAAAAGCTTAATGTATAATAATTCAAAATGTTTCCCAAAACTTAGGATGATATGTTAGAAATTCGTGTCTAGTGTGGTTGATTGTATCAGTATCTGTATAATCCTCTTCTGTATGTTGTGCAATGGTATGCAAGTCTCATATGATGATCCTGTGAAGCTTTATTCCTACCGCTTCATAGTTCTGTTCTAGCATGATGGTTTATTCATGTGTCTGGTCATTGTACTATTATATTGTACTCCATCAACATGGGCTAACAAAATTATTCCGAGTCGGTTGCTTTAATAATAAGAGGATCCTGTGAAGCTACACCTACTGCTTCATAGTTTGGTTCTTGCATGATGGTTTATTCATGTCTCTGGTCACTATACTATTATATTGCACTCCAGCAACATGGGCTAAAAAATTATTGAGTTGGTTGTGTGACCATGCTTTTAATAAATTTGTTTGCTAAATTATTAAATTAAAGACACTATCTAAATTATTAAATTAAAGACAGTATAAAGCTCATCTGTTAGTGAACCTGAACCTGAATCAGTTATTAGCAATTAAATTTTTCTTGGAAATCTATGGTGTTTAAGATAGGAAACAATGGAAATCTGTTCAATTACTGGTATCAGTGATGAGTATGGTCTTTGCCAAAGGTAGAGCTTGTAAAATGGCAATAAGTATTGCATGTTCCTTTCAGCTGGGGGTAAGAGGGCGGACCAATTTCCTATTTTCCATCGAAAGCTTTACAGAGTTTCTACCAAGTCTATTCTGTAGTTTAACAAAATGTAGCTTTTCGAAGATAAATTTCTTCAAGCGTTCATTCATAATATATTGATTTGGTTTAAAAACAAAGTTGAGACATTTGAAATTGAAACATCTTTTACCAGATAATTTTTTCTGGGGAAGTAAAGTTTTGATTGATTGGCTTTTGCAGAGACTTCTAACACAACAGGTGATGATATTTTTCTTACAACAGGGATGTAAATAAGATTGGCATCTCAGTTTGAGTGGAAGGAAAATGGTGTGGAAAACATAGGTAGAACCAGAGTCCATTATGGATATATTAGGAGGAGGTATTAGTGGGAACACAAACAAGGCAGCCAAGATCCAATGCATATCATCAAAATATCTCGGGTGCAAATATAAATTGTTGCTCAAAAGGAAACCAAATTTGAAAAAATGATACTTGTGTTGAGAAGCATGGTCATATCCAGGTGCAGGTGAAATGAAATGCATTAAAACAGGGTCTTAGAAGGGGTGCATACAAGTAGCAGGGTGCAGCCAACTAGACAATGCCTTCGATGCATTTCTTGAAAATGGCAACAAGGCTAAAGAGGGTCTCAAAGTACAAACTATGCAAGCTGCCATAGAGGCATTTGAAAGAAGCAATAGAAGAGACTGTGGGTGCTACTTGTAGAGGCAGTGATGGGGCCAAAATATTTACTGTCTAATTACTTTGTTACAATTACAAGCAATTCCATATGGAGCCATTGAAAATAAGTTGCAGAGTATTTTCCTCCATAGAAAATGGGAGATTTATCTTCCATTGAATAAGGCTTATTGGAGGAAACTTGGTTTCTAATACGACACCACACATGTAATTGGTCAAGCCCACCCTTTCTTAAAGAGTTGTTTTATAATACAGATGATCCAGTTTAAATAAAAGTTTTTCGCAATGTAAATTTGATGCTTAAAGTTTGTATGCATGTTCATGGTTTGATCGACTTTATAATAATTGCAGCTAAAAATTTGTTATTTGTGGGGATGCGTAGGATATTGTAGGTAAAAACTTGTTATTTGTGGGCATGAATGATTGACTGTTTTTAATGCAAACATATGAGAACTGAAAATCATTGATAAGTGAATTGCAATTGGTAGTTTTGATGTCTATTCATTATTTCATGCACTATCAAAGAAATTTTTATTATTATATTATATTCTATTTTGTTTTAACTAAATTTGCCTGTGAGTCGGGAAGCCCTTTCATTTAGAGAGGCCAAACCCTCCTGCCGCTTCTCTTGTAGATTCTGCGCGCGCTGAATAATTTGCACTGACGAAATTCGAGTGCCCAGGTTTTGAACACGAGACCTGCATGAGTCAAACTGCGTAAGCCTCATTTTTTCGCTTGTAGAATATAATGAAAATATTTATTGTTTTTGGATTTATGATAGTTAGGGCATTAGCGATCTGTATTTCCATGTACTATGCATAACTCTGATTTCAATGAAAAACAATGGTCATTTGAATTTCATTTTTGAAGAACATAAGGTTTCACGTCCACCCTAATTTATATGAATCCCTTCTTCAGCCTCTCAACAATTTATTCAAATTCCTTTTTCTTCACTATCGAAAACCATCTCCTAGCTTTAACAAAAGTGAATATTATCATTGTCATGTGGCTTTGAATTTTTCCGATCCCAATCCCAAATTCTTGGTTCTCTGGTTTAATTTGGCGGTTTGCAATGAACCAAATTAATTTATTATCGACCTAATCTAAATATAGATGGACTTTTGTAAGAAGTTCAAGTTTGGAGTCCATCTTAGATGTGAAAGGTAGATGAGTGCAAGTTTGGAGTCTCTCTTAAATATTGTAATTTGAGTGAAAAGTAGATGAATGACAACATGTTAAATCTAAATGTGCCCCCATAGAAAGGTAACATAGAGATGAATAGTATCTAGGAGAAAGTACGACAATGACAATATAAGGTAGACAAGTCAAACACTGGATAATGTTTGCCGCAAATAGTGAAATAAACATAAATAATATTATGTCATTGATACAATTAGATTGGGCAATGTCAGAATGAACCACCGTCAATCTAAATTATACAACACCTTTGGTGTAACGAAATACAGAAATATTATAACTTTTTAATTTGACGTCCATTTTGTAGTCACATGGAAGTTTTTTTGGCTTTACCGAAATCAATCTGAAAAATGTAGCACCTAAGGCATACAATGGAGTTTGGAGCCTTCTTTATCCTAAAAATATTTTTTAAACTCTGAATCAACTGTGTAGTTAGATGGATTTCCTTAATCACTGCTCACTAGGAAATTAGTGGAGAAAATAATGTAGTTATTAATAAATGTTCCTAGTTGGATTGAGCCTGGCATGCCTAACGGTGGATGGAGACTAGAATGGTTGCGATTTCATGTGCAGAGATGACGTCGATTACTACGACATACCAATCGTCCAAGTCTAATTCAAGTTGTAACCAATCACAAAAACAAACAATTTTGTGAACTGACAAACAAGTTTATGGCATTGACTAGACGACATCTCCATGCTGTAAAAAAAAGGTATAATGTTATTCTTAAGCTTGATACTGTTTTTGATTAAGTTGGCTTGTGTTGCTCAATACTTATTTCATCATATTTGTACATTGTCGCATAAAAATTACCTCTTTGTTTTCTCCTTGATGTCAATATATATTTTAAATTCTTTCACCTATCAAAAATAATTTTTTAATAAAACTAAACCAACCTTTCAAAGTTAGAATATAAAATAGTGTCACGGTTCTACCTACGTTGGAAATAAGTATAAATGTTTTTCAAAATTAGACCGATACAAGCCATTTCTAACAACTTGTTAGCCAAATTATATTATGCAAACCTAAACATTCCCTATTTATAACCTAGGATTCTAGAGAATTGAAGGAGGTCCTAGATGCACACACTATTTTATTTTTGCTCTTTTTCCAATGGCTCAAGCATTACTTACACAATAAAATAAAAAATAGAAAAGCCTATTTTTACACATTTTCTCAAAAAAGTTTCTTTCAATTGTGCAAGGCCCAATTGTTGGCGCCCTAAAACTGACAGACAAGTTAATGGCATTGATGGAGTGACCCCTCTATGTCACGAAAAATATAGTAGAGCGTTATTCTTAAGCTCGATAGTCCTTGACATCAAAATATATATAATCTTTTTCACCTTCCAAAAATATTTTCTAAATAAAACTAAGCCATCCTATCAACATTAGAATATAAAAATGTGTTAGAGTTATGCCTGCGTTGTAAATTAGTGAAACTGTTTTTCAAATTAGACCGATACAAGCAAATTCTAACAAAGTGACAACCAAATTATATAATTCAAATTGTAACGTTCCCTATTTATAACCTAGGATTTTAGAGAATTCAAGGAGTTCCTAGGTGCACACAATTTGATTTTTGCTCTTTTTCCAATGGCCCAAACATTGCTTTCATTGATAGATGTTTCCAAATACGAGCCTCGATGGATGTTTCTGACACGTGCATCGGGGAAAATCAAAGGTCAAGGTTTTGTTCAATTGTCATTGAAAGATGGTATCACCATGACATGTGCTTAGGGTAAAACATGATCAAAACCATTAACACTAAATAGAAATCTTATTTTCAGATAAGCATAGAATTAGGGAGACCCTGAATTCTACCTTCATCGCTGAATAGAAACCCTAATCATAAATGTGGATGAAATTAGTGACATAACAAACCTTAAATGTCGAGTTTCTATATATAACACATGTAGAGTTTGGGATTAAAAAAAATTTAAGTTTCCATTTAAAGTATTTAAATCCAAAATAATTTCCCTCAAAGATGTACAAATGTGCCCCCTTTCTCTTTCAAATTAATGAGATATATCGCATGTGCTTCATATGTCTACGGCCATAAAAAATAAGAGTTTTGCACCCTCTATTTTCCTCATCAGTTTACTTCTCTCTTTAATTCCCTTTTTCATCACCTCTCTTCCTCCTCCAAATTTTAACTCGGGTTCGAGTTAACTTCTTCGTTAGATCCCTCGACGTTTCCATCACACATTTCATGTGCGATTGCTAGTCTTAAATCTGTCAAAGCTGTATTCCAGTAAAAAGGGAGCTCAAAATGGAGGAGGCTGTGCTGCAATTGATTTAGAAGAGCCACTGGTACAAACATACCCCAAGGAGATTTCTACACCCATTACTAAATCGGATGGTTTTTTATTCAAATGTGCTCAATCCCTTTTCGTCTCATGGCAGCTTATATTCATTTGTAACAAATGATTTAAAGCACTACATGGTATTTTTATGGATTCATGATGATGTGAATTCCTTTTCCGTTCAGAGGATGAACTGAGTTTAGTTTGTCTGTTATAATTAGACTTACAACTAATGTGTACTTTATGGCTTTAGACTCAAATTTGTGCAATCTTTACTTATGATACTCTTTGTATGCATTTGTAGAGTAGCGGCTTTGGCTCTATACTAAAGTTTTGCAAATATAAACTCATATTTTTGTTTCCTTGAATGTAGTTAGGTTAATAAATCTGTGTGGTACGAGATTCCCAACTTAAGATGTATTTGCATGGCTTTTCAGTTCAAATATGTTCTTTCTCTCCTAATTCTATATTACAGTTTTGCAAATAGAAACTCATATATTTGTTTCCCTGAATGGAGTTTGATTAATCATTCTTTATGGTACTAGACTCGCAACTTATGTCCATTTGCATGTTTTGTTGGTTCAAATACGTTCAGTCTCACATTTTGCTACTCAAAGCTTCATCAGCTTCAGCCCCAAAAACTATTTTCTGACCTACAAAAATTTACTTTAAATCGATAGTATGGGTTCCATTTAATTTTCTGGATGGATTTACCCTGCCCCAAATTTCACCGGAGACCATCCACTGCATTTCGCTGCTCATACATTAAATTAGTTCAGTAATATTAATGCCATTTCATCAAACTATAGTCCCAAGAAAAACAAGAACAAGACTGACATGAGGACAAGACATGGATGTTCCAGATTTCACAGATTTCAAAAAGTAACCGCGCAGCTCACATGAGCACAAGAGATGGATGTTCCAGATTCAAATATACAAAGGATGTTGCTTCCCTGTAAGCTTGGCATCGCTTAACAGTGTCACGCTATCGATCAAACTTATTTTGCTCGCCACAACAGGGCTTTCTTGGAATATCTTTTCAACCATATCCAGGTTAGGGCCTGTAATTTCTTTCATAAGATCATCCCAATTTCTTTTCTGACCATTTTCCTATACAGAAAACACAGATGCGGGGGAATTCCATCAGCTAATATAAAAATAACCACTTTCCAATAAGCAACAACTCTCATCTTCATGTCAAATGTTGCCTGCAGCTGATCATCTTCTTTGATAAGGCAGGAAGTCACCGCTATGCGGCTCTTGTTTAAATTTATTTTTTGCTTTTAAAATTCTTTGGTATAGTTATATAGATCATTGTTTAGAAGTTTAGTGAATAATTCATTGTACTCTTAGTTTGGTTTATCATATTTAGGTTCTATGATTTTGTTTTTTAAGGATATTGTCAATAATGTATGTGAGTATCTTTTTATGTGTTTTGTTTTTTTTTGTCTATTGGCCTAATTTGTGTCATAGTTGTGATAAAAAGTAACTAAATATTATTCTTTTAATTGGTGTCTTTATTGTTTTGTAATGTTGTCCAAGTTTAGTCGTTTTGTGTTATTGTTAGAGTTAGTTTTTTTGCTTCAATTGTAATTGGACATGTTATTGCTTGTGTGCGATGTCCATCTTGTGGGGGAGCCATAAAAAAATAAACATATAACGTAGACACTAATGAGCTTTGAGCCAAACTTGTTGAGTAAGAAACAATATACAAGAGGATTGAGGCAACAGAGGAAGGAGGTCGAACAAGGACACTCATAAGACATTAGCGATGGGGCCGTGAACAACATTGGTAGAATA
This sequence comes from Taxus wallichiana var. yunnanensis, assembly GCA_018340775.1. Classification (NCBI taxonomy): domain Eukaryota; kingdom Viridiplantae; phylum Streptophyta; class Pinopsida; order Cupressales; family Taxaceae; genus Taxus; species Taxus wallichiana. Next base: position 72,853,464 of record CM031236.1, on the reverse strand, counting down.
TTTTTCAGTTGCGTGTTTGTTTTTCATTCTGGTGTGGTAGAGAATAAGAACATATGAATCATTCCTATTCATGTGATCTAATGTGAGTAATTCTTGTATTTTCCCTTGATGTAAGGTAGTGATGAGAGTGATAAAAGTCCGCAACATAATGATATTTAGGTTGTTGATTGTCCTGTGAAAATCATCTAGGTTGTTGATTGTCCCAAGAAAATCATTTAGGTTACTGATTGTCTTGAGAAAACCATTTAGGTTTGTTGGTTGTCTTGTAAAACCTTCTGAGTGTTTTGGTTCTTGGTTAAACACTTGTAAAGCCATCTTATTTGGTTGTTAGTAAACCAATTGTAAAATCACCTTTAAGATTGTTGGTTGTCTTGAGAAAACCATCCAGATCATGAGCAAACATTAAGGCGGCACGTTGTAGTACGATGATGTTTTACCCATGTTCACACGAAAGGGGAATGTTACAATTATCATTATGTTAGTGCTCACATGAGCAAATATATTTTGTAATGTGGGAGTAATTAAATAGATGTAAATGAGTTGTGAAAAACAACTCACGTAGATAGAATTGTGAGCGAAATATATAGAAAATAATAAAGGGATAAATGCAAGATTTATGGAGAGATTAGAGGCATATTCGATAGGATTTGACTCGATTCTAAAGGAGAAAAGTCTTATAAAAGCCATGTAATTTCACAATCGTATAATCTCGTATGACTCATTGAATAAAAGATTGTCATTGTGTCATTGAGTATTAACAGTTTGAGTGTTAGTGTGTTTAGATTGTAAAACCTAAACCAAAATTAATATTGACCCGTCGCCAAATGAATACCACTTGATAAAATATTAATTTGTTCCCTCAAGGAAATGCTAATTAAACAAAGGCAATCTGTAATTGAGTTTAACAATCTTCTTTTTAAATCTAGATTCATGAGCAAATGCAATGTTGGGAAGGAGTTCTTTTTCTTCGATTGTTAATGAAAGCCACAACCTAGAGGTTAAATCATTCTTTTGTGGGACATACATTCAAAGGTTCATTTTTATCCTAGTGTTAAGGATTTGAAATACTCCTTTTGAGTTGATTTCTTGGATCCTTGGGACGACATGTAGGTGAGTGCGATCGGGGTTGTCAGTAGCACACACTAGGTGTGGGGAGAGGCGGGAGGTTAAATTGTGGTTTGAGCGTAGGGAGCTCCCATGTTGGTGCAGGTTTGAACTTGAAGGACATTAAGAAGTCAATGCAAGTGTTGAGCCAAGAGTGTTTCGACTCAAAACTTATTATTATTTTATTGAAACACACACACACACACACACTTATATTATTGGTAAATGGTTTTAAAGGGACCATACCCTAAGGTACAAAAGGGCTCAACAACCATAATAGAAAAAGAAGAGTAGTGGTTTTTTGACCAAAGTGGGGACCACACCCCAGAAACAAAAGCCTAGAAAGCTAGATAATACAATAAAAACCAAGGTGAGACAAACTACCATCAAGGAGCAAAAACACAACTAAAAAAAAACAACACAACAATTGTACAACCGCAAAAAAACAACATTGAGATAAGAAGAAGCCAAAAAAATAGTGGTCGCGACAAAGTTACTTGAGGAATTTGTTGAAGACCTTCTGAGCATCCTCCATAGCCCTGAAAAGGTTGATAGTTGTTTCTTGAGTAGGGTCTTGGCTACTCGAAGCAATAACTCTCTTTTATCCTTGCCTTGCTTCCGGATGTCTTCGGAGATGCCACCGATGTGACAAATTTGTTTCACATGTAACTAGATGAAGTCAAGCAAAGCCTTGCGCATAGAGAACTGGACAATCTGCTTGTTAACTATTTCCGTTCAATATGTACTCGGAGAAACTTGAAGCAGATTTCCGTTCAATATGTGATCCAAAACTCAAGGGTATTTCAAAATTAAAGGATAGAGTAACAAGTGTGCCAGATGAAAACATAAAGGCTATCTTTGAAAAGAGATGCATATTACTAAAAAATAGTGAATTACAATAGTTATCTCAGTTAGGAGAAGTCTACCCTTTCTTTTGGGTTACATATATTTATATACTAATTTTAGAAATGTGAAAAGACACCTAGAAGAATGTGGAAGGTCACCAATCTCGAGGGAGACAAGGTGGTTCATCTTCCGTGAGTTACATAGGCGCTAATTTCATGAATTTACTATTTTTAGACAACATTACAAAAATTACATTTTTAGGCCTTTAGATGTGGATTTCAGGGGTCAAACTTTTCCAAACGAAGTTCGTAACTTTCCATCATGTTCTACACGTTCCAAGATTTCTGTTGCATTTTGAACGGAGTCAATTGGAGCTACGGTGCAGAAGTTATGGTTTGCGAAGTTGCTCCACTATAATGGCCACCTAGGTCTTTATGCGGATCAATATGCCATTTTTACCTTTTTTCTTTTTGAATTTTGTCCAACGCTCAAGGGGAGGGCTCACAATAGCATGTTGAACATCATCATTAGTAAGACGACCTTGCTCCTTATCGATTAAGAGGAATCCATTTCATGAAATCTCTTAGTTCCCCTAATGAATAATCCATTGTATCCGACTCCTTTCTCACACGACTTGCTTGAATAAAACCATCATCATTTGTCTTTGTGAATGCTTGTAAATATAAAATTTGCTTTCCTTGCCATCATTATCGGAGTACCATGTCTTTCTCTGTTCGATTATCCTCGTCACATGATGAAATATGAGGATAGGGTTGTCATATTTTGGGTTTGGAAGGGCACACTTTTTCCCTTTTCGATTGCCCTTTGAGATGTTGGTAGGAATCTTGTAAATGTCATGTTTTCTTATATATTCGACAATGAAAATATGTGTTTTCATAGTTCAAGATCTGAAACCATTGCATTTTACCCTGCTTTAATATCAACTTATTAGTCAAACCTAGGCTAAGATCTATTTTTTTGCATATTCGAGCGTAAGTGAATAGCCCCAACTTTGCATGCTTGGTATCTGTTTCAATAAATTTTCCCTTCAAATTTTCAATACTCTCCAACACTTCAAAATGCCGAAATGAAGGGGTAGATTTGGAAGATGAACCCATACCAACATTCTCGGATACTATTATTGTGTATGGGTTAAAACCAAGAAACCATGGAGTCAAGAAAAATGCTACTTTACCATAGAATTAAGGTCCATCATTCAAAGCCATTTAAAAGTCTTCCTTCAAAGACAATTGTACAATGAAAAATCCTTTAGAGAACATTTGTCTTTGAGTTTTTCTATGAAACTCAACACCTTCGATGAGGTGAAGAATCAAATTATTATCTTTCACTTACAAACCCAACATCATTGTCTCTAATTAAAGGCATGTCAAAATTTAAAGGTCTTCTCTATAATGTTACAATAGTGCAAGCCTTCCTTTGCTATATAAGCCCCCATTGGCTTAAGGATCATGGTCTATTGGGTTTATATGTTGCTATGGACCAAGCCTACCAATTAATGTGGGATTAAAGCAATTCCAAGATGCACTAAAGTGACATATTTGACTTGCGGTAGAAGGTATGTATTTTAGAGGCAAGAATGATATTTTTACTTCTATTGTGGCATCACCCTATTGGCATAAGGATCATGATCTATTAAGGTTATATGTTTTGTGAACCAAGCCTACCATCCGACATGAATGATGAATTTAGAGTCATAAAAGCAATTCCAGGATATATATCCAACTTGGGATAGTAAAACATGTTTTTAAAGGCGTTTGGATCGAGTTGTTTATGAGATTGTGACGCCAAGAAAACAATCGTTTTTGGGATTACGAAGCCGCAAAGTAGGAGAGTGAAAGGTTGAGAAAACAAACAATCTCATCCTCAACCAATAAACTATTATGTTAGAACGAGGAAACTTCCATTGTGGCATCACCCCATTGGTATACTGATTAAAAACTATTGCGTTTATATGTTGTCTTGGACTAAGCCTAACAACCAATGTGGGATTAACATTTTTAATAAAAGAGGATTTTAGATTAGAAACAATTCCAAGATGCCTGAAGCGACCTATCCGACTTGAAGTAGTAAGGCATGTTTTTAGAGACATTTGAACCAAACTTGTTTATGGGACTATGAGACCAAGCAAACAATTTTTCTTTAGGATTACAAAGCCATAGAAGAGGAGAGGGGAAGGTCAACAAGCAAACATACTGTCCTTCAATCAACTATTATGTTAGTAGGAGGGCAACTTCAATTGTGGCATCATTCCCATTTGCATAAGGATCATTACAATTATATTTATTTATTGCCATTGACCAAGCCAACTAGCCAAGTATAGGATTATCGTTTTGTATGAATGAGGATTTTAGAGTCGCATAAACAATTCCAAGATGTATTAAAAGACATATTTGGTGAAGGGGCTGGTAATGCATGTATTTTAGAGGCATTTGAACCAGATTTATTTTTGGGATTATGAGGCCACATAGTAAGACTCGAATCTAAGTACGCAAACATACTCATGCCACAACCAATCAAACACACTCATAGGAAGACTTCTAAGAAGAGAGCAGACATTTTTTTTTCCGAAACTTAGATACCATATATTTTATGGCCATTATATTTATTTCTTAACATTGTTTAATATAATATGTTGATTATGAAAACTTAAATAATTTATTTTATTTTATGTATTAAGTTTCACTCATGGGTAACATGAGATTTTAAAAAACAAAAAATATACAGCAGCACCAAAATATAAATCAATAAAGTGGAATCAAATTAAAATACAACCATTTTTTAAGAAAATGAAATAAAATACCCAAAAACGTAAAATTATATAAATTTCTAATATTGTTTTTTTGGTCCAAGAGATGTATAAAGTCAAAACTCTGATCTCATACAAGCGAACCAGCAAGATTTCAGTTTAAAAATTTCAAACATGAATTGTTTAAACTATTTAAATCTTTATGCTTATGTAGTGGAAGGTAGACAGCAATACATTTTTTCCCTCCTTTTTTAAGATCACTTTTTTTGCTTCACCTTATAATTTTCTTATCTCCATATTTCTATTGAGATTTGACCTTTAATCATATTTTTACTAATAATCTACTAATCACTCTAATCACAAATCCCAAATTTTCTATCTCCATATTTTTATTGAAATTTGACCTTTAATCATATTTTTACCAATAATCGACTAATCACAAATCCCAAATCCAAATACCAGTTATGTCGGTGTCTCAAAAACACAACATAACCCTAACAAAATCCTCAACAAACCCTATGGTGGACAAGTCACAAATATTTCCATGTTGATCTCAAGTGTCAAAATAATATAAGATTTGAGGGATAGAAAAAGGACAGTATGTTTTTAGGACTAACTTACCCTATGATTGATAAATATTCTCACGATAGTGAAGGGGATTTACAAGTGTGA